>OX465282.1:47680760-47905689 GCA_949987705.1 Thereva unica | reverse complement strand
CCTCTGGAGATGGCCGCTATGGACCAAACGATATATTGAGTATACTATATTGCTTATGTTTTCTACTTATCATACTCACTCATTTGATACCCATCTCAAGGGGGTTGTGAAGAAAATGGTAATCCGCCTGCTTGAGATGATCACCATGAACCAAACGATATATTGAGTATACTATATTGCCTATGGTGTTCTACTTATCGTACTCTTTCATTTGATATCCATGTCGAAGGTGTTGTGAAGAAAATGGTAATCCGCATTCTTGAGGTGGCCGCTATGGACCAAGCGACATATTGAGTATACTATATCGCTTATATTGTTCTACTTATCATACTCTTTCATTAGATACTCATTTCGAAGGGGTTGTGAAGAAAATGGTCATCTGCTCTCTTGAGATGACTGCCATGGACCAAACGATATATTGAGTATACTATATTGCCTTTGGTGTTCTACTTACCATACCCTTTCATTTGATATCCATGTCGGGGGGTTTTAAAGAAAATGGTAATCCGCCCTTTTGAGATGGCTGCTATGGACCAAACGCCTGCTTTTCTGTTGAAATTTTTTGGCTATAAACCTCACCGAACTCGAGACCTTTCCAACGAATGCAAAACCGTGGAAATCGGACTGTGCGTTCGGGAATTATAGCGTCAGGAAGGAAAGCCCGACTTTTTTTTATATTATAGATAAGAACAATTGAGTAATAAACGGTTATTTTGTTAATGTTACGGATTTTCTAAATTTTATGAAGTATATGAACAATTGAGTGATAAACAGTTATTTTGTTAATGTTACGGATTTTCTAAATTTTATGAAGTATATGAACAATTGAGTAATAAACGGTTATTTTGTTAATGTAACGGATTTTCTAAATTTTATGAAGTATATGAACAATTGAGTAATAAACGGTTATTTTGTTAATGTTACGGATTTTCTGAGTTTTATAAAGTATGGGAATAAAGAAAAAAAACGGTTATTTGGAACTACTTCAATGGTTATGATGCAAAGTTCTAGAATTTTCTAAGGTTAAAAAGATATACGGTTATTTGGGACCATTTCGATTTCTATGTTTAAAAAGTCTAATCAATTTTTTTGAATTTTATGAAATATATGAACAATTGAGTAATAAACGGTTAGTTTGTTAATATTTCGGATTTTCTAAATTCTATGAAGGATATGAACAAAGGAGAAATAAACGGTTATTTGGGATTATTTCAATGGTTATCATGCAAAGTTCTAGAATTTTCTAAATTCTATGAGATAGGAAAGGTCAAAAAGATAAACGGTTATTTGGGAACATTTCGACTTCTATGTTTCAAAAGTATAATGAATTTTCTGAATTTTATGAAGTAAAGAATTTAAATAGTAAAACTAATAAATGAATAATCGAATAAAATAACTCGAAGTAAGAGAATTTAAATAGTAAAACTAATAAATGAATAATTTGTTAAAATAAATTGAATTAAAAGAATTTAAATAGTAAAACTAATAAATGAATGATTGAATAAAATAATTTGAATTAAAGGAATTTAAATCAGAGAAACTAATAAATCAATAATTTGATAAAATAACTGGAAGTAAAAGAATTTAAATCGTAAAACTAATAAAGGAATGAGTTAAATAAAATGACCTAAGATAAGAGAACTATCCACATAAGAAAATTTTTGAAGATCTAAATCATTGTTAACATGATCGAATAAAAACCCCCACGTGAGGCCCTCGGGGATAATGATGCCTCCGCGAAGGGCGAGTTCCTTCCGCTAGATACCACCGGGCACTTAGCCCCTCGAGGATGACCGTTTCTCATTGACCAAAACACACCTTTCGACCCTTTTGATCGGCCCCTTCTCGTTGACCTCGGTAGGCTCGTTTCTCTACGCCGCCGCCTCTTTTCACAATTTCGTATTAGGCACGAGTTTCTATAGTTATAAACTGTCACATTTCTGCTTCCCTGTACCTCAAACCCCACCCCATCCGGCAAGCTAGTTAGTGCACCGCACGTCGTGCCGACGATCGATGCAGCGGATGCATACATTTTCGGCGATAGTCCTTGGCGGTCGAGCCTCTCCAGCCACCCTCTGGTCTGCTCCCTTTTCTGAGTTTCTCTAGTTTTGTGACGATAGTCGGTTATCTATCTTGTTTAGATTTGTTTTCTTTTATTTCGTGCTATGGCACACCCACTCCCGACAGTTACAAATGGCGCCCAACGCTGGGCTAAGGAGCTTAGTTCACGCTGAGTCCTTAGTCTAACGGTCCGATGTCCGTTCCCTTCGGCATTTCATTTTCTTCTAGAGTGTTTTCCCTCCCATGTCATCGGTTTTAAATACTTTCTTTGAAATTTCAGCCGAGTTTCTTTTGGAATTTTTTTTGTGTGGCTCTAGCCAACGAGAGGAGCCAGAAGTGGACTTCCTTCAAAGTTACAAGTTCCACTTCTCAGTCCAAGTCCCCCCCGGCTATTGGGCTATGGGCTAAGGTACTTACCGCGGTACCCTAGCCCTCACAACTTCTTCTGCTTCCTCTTCAACCACTTGGAGTCTGGTTAACAGGCGTATACCGCCTGACTCTGCGCGAGTCCACTGACAGGGAACGCTGAATTTTAGTTTTGTTCTTCTGCTAATTGTATGGACGGGTTAATGTCGTATTGTCGGACCTGCACCGTCTGGGCTACCAGGCGTCCTATCGCCTGGCCTTGCGACAGGGTCGATATTTCGGAATGCACCCGCTCCCGTTCAATGACCGTCTGACAATCCGCCTTCCTGGAACTCAGCAGAGTTGCTGACCAGTCGTGGTGGAATGGCAGAACAGTATATTTATTTCTCAGAGAGGCTTCTATCTCTTCTCCTTGTATCTCTTCTCCTTCAATCACTTCTCTATCTTGTTGTTGTTGGGTCATCGGGCTCCGGTCACCGTCGAGGTCGCTGATGTCCGTTGGTAGGGACGTCGATGTTGGGATTGTTGCTAGGCAGTAGTCTGGCGGCAACCCTTGCATCGGTCCCGCAAGTGGAGACACTGTGGTTGCTGGCGACGTGAATGCTACTCAGCGCCCAAGGCAATCTCACTGACATTGTCGCCGCCAGTCACCGCTGCCTTGTTGGGGGTGTCCTTTTTCCGGAGAGCCCCTTTATAAGCATTATTAGCACTTTTGTTCATAAGAATTTTCGCATGCTTATAGGTATCTTAATTTTGTTATGTGGTCATGCAACCTGCCTTGCATATATGATTTCACCTATATTTTCCTGTTATTCGTAATTTTTTATGACAAAATATATTTTTAAACATTTTTCAGGATAATATCTTCTCATCCATAAAATTTTTGACGTGACAAGGTCTATTAAAACGATGAACGCAGGCTGCATGCACGCAAAATGATGACTCATCGTCCCGTTATGTCCCGTTATGTCCCGTAATAATTTTAAAAATTTGATCGTAGTAATCTTAAAAATGTGATTAAAATTGTCAATATTTAATTAAATTAAATTTGTCAAATTGTCAACAATAAGCAAAGCAAGCCAAACACTCTGTCTCCTAACTGGGTGCCGGTGTATAAGAAAATAGTGAACATTACACTGACGAAGACTGTGAAATGCAAACGAAAACAGTTTCCTTGCGTTCCTGCTTGTGCTATTACCATTCACAAGTCGCAAGGTGGGACGTTTACTGTTATTGTTTATGAATACTCCTCGGAGCAACCACAACAGTTGGTGTACGTGGCGCTGAGTCGGGTAACGAATATAGACGGGTTGCACATCATCACGGAAAAAGATGCGCCTTTTATCTTCAAACACGGACGGGATGGGAACGACTCACAGACTTCGCGAGATGTCCGTAACGAATACATTCGACTCCGTGGACACTTCGAAATCAGTGAAATTTTGTGATGACGGTAACAACGCTGGGCAAACTGTAGTGACAAACCTTAATGTTCAGAGTTTGTCTGCGCGCTTCGCCGATATTGAAACGGATCCCGTGATACCAAGATCGGATTATTTGGTATTGACTGAAACGTGGATGCATGACAATTTTGATCCAGTTCCAATCAATAATTATGAATGTATAACCAGGCAGAATAATCGATCGGATTCTGCTACAAAGGCAGCTGGTGGAGTGGCAATCTATCGAAAACTAACATCAACATCCACGGCCAAAGTTATCCACGTTGAATTGTCGGACACAACTCGTCTCATCAGAAACACAGCCGAGGTACAATTTTAAACGTTGTATTAGCAGTGAAGCATGTAATTTCAGCCAAGCAAATTTACATGCTTCACTGCTGATACAACGTTTAAAATTGTACTTGGCGCAGTGTATATTCATCCTGGAGCAAGTGTCTCAAACATTAGTGTATTGCTGCACCAAGCACTCTTTCCGTACGTGCATAACAGGCAGTATGTGCATCCGATCATGCAAGTTGATACCAATGTACCAATTCTTCTTTGTGGCGACTTCAACACAAACGTGAAAAATGATGATACATTCCTCAAATTCATGAAGGATATGTACAATCTCGAATGCACATCAGATGTTACTAACTCAACAACGCTGAGAGGAACAACCCTCGATTTGACTTTTTCAAGGCACATTACACTTGAAACACTCCCATTAATTTCATACTTTTACTATCATCGACCTATCCTTAACAGAATAACACAGATTGCAAGAAGTTAAATATGTATCAGACATGCATAAAAGCTGTAAATGAATTTGTTACTATACATTGTTACTTGTAAATAATCTGTTCATTAAAGTAATAAAGATATTTGAATTCATTAGTGCAAATAAAAGCTAATTTATCAATCAAAATGAATATTTCATTTCACTACTTTTTGTATCCATACAAAATAATGATATTTAATATAAATGATTCAATTTTATTCATAAAAGTAAGCAATCATTTCATCAATGTTTTCTCCTGACGTTGTCACGTTAAACTATCGTCCGTAAACCCTCTTTACAGACAACAAATTTTTTTTTTTTTTTTATATTTCGCATATTTTTTTTTAAGTTAAGATACTCTTACACACAAAATTGTTTTTCGGTAGTTCATATATATTCTTTTAGGATATCATATTTTTTACACATATAAATTTTGATATTTCATATATTCTTTCAGGATACAATGAATTTACCCATAAGTTTTTTTTATATTTCATAGATTCTTATAGGATAACATATTCCTTACTCATATAATTTTCGATCATTCACATAAATTTTTCTTGATAACATATTATTTAAATATAAATTCTTGGATTCATGTTTTTTTGATAACATAAATTTTTTTATATATAAAATTTTTTGCACTCCCATTTCGAAAAAGGGGGGGATTTCGGTCTTTAGTCTTGCTCCCTACATTTTCTCATTAGTTTCGTCAAAGTAGTTTCCTCAACTTTTTCCACCATGTGTAGTATACATCTGTGAGCGAACAGTGATCTAACCAGAACTGCTCATTTTTTGTCCCGGGGCGGTCCCTACGCACCAACATGACTGGCCGGGCTAAGCCTAAGAGGAAAGGGGCAGCTGCTGCCCAAGGGGCCGACGATCCTCCGGGTGTATCGGACCAATTGGAACCCTCTGACCGCTCCGGTGTTGAAGATGAAACCGCCGGCCAAGACTCGCCTGGAGACGCAGGGGAAGGTCCATCCAAGATCTCCAAAGCAGACCTGAAGAGTGCCGTCGACAAGGCCCAATTGCTCTCTGGAGCCTGAATGTGCCCTCTCAGAGGCGCCCCTAGACCCGCCAGCCTTCAAGTCCCACTGGCCTTAGATTTTCGCCAGAGGACCTCTAATGTTAGTGCCCCCCTCACCTAGAGCATACGCTTCCTACATTCCAGCTTGCCATCCGGGACCCAGCGACGTTTGGCCAACAGGACCCACTATGGGGCCCCCATTACCACCTGCCGAATCCCGTTCCCCAGCAGCCCCGTCCAGGTACAAGTCCCCAGTGGTCCACTGGAAGCTCAGATTCTCGTGTCGCGAAGGCTGCTGAAGAGTTTTTATTCCGAGTGAGGACGAGAGCTGAAGATGAGGGAGTCCAGCCCCCCGAACTACTACGTAACATCTCAGTACTACTAACCAAAGGGGCTGAAGATTGGTATTGGGCTCAATTCCGTAGAGGGTACCCCACCCCCACCTGGCAAGATTTTCGCATGAGGTTCGTGGAGCAGTTTGGCGGTCAAACCTCCGAGTATCAGGTCATCAAAGAAATACTAGAGACCAAGCAGGGGAACTTGGCCTTTGATGATTATGCTGCCAAGATTTTCACCCTCCATAATCGGCTGTCAAGGCCGATGCCTCCGACGGAGTTGGTTCGCATCTTGATGCAAAGCTTGAACGTCTACCTAGGGTCCGCCATCATGGGATCCTCGTATCAAGATGTGCGCCAACTCCGCGAGGCTTCTTTGAGGGTTGAAAGCTGGCAGCGAGAAAATAAGGGCGACCACCAAAACCTGCCCAAGGTCCACGAGCTCGAGTCACCTCAACCCCAGCCTCATTCAAACCATTACCAGTCCTACGCCCCGGAGCCTGGCTGCCGCGCGGAACCTCACACCATTCAGCCGCCTGCCCTTGAAAAAGTCCGTAAGGCTCAGCCCAGCAGACCTCCCATCAAGTGCTGGAACTGCCGACAAGAGGGGAACGGGTTCATAATGTGCACCTCCCCTACCCGCAGCATCTTCTGTTATCGATGTGGGAGACCGGACGCGTATGCACCAACCTGTCCCGGCTACTCGGGAAACTAGAGTCGGGGTGCGAGACTCCCTGCGAGCCCGCACCCTGCTCAGGATCCCCTACCACTAATGTCTACCCTGCCATGCCTCCTATTTCCATAGATAGTTCGGACCTGCCGACGGTAGATCCCTTACCGGTTTTCCCATCTCCTCAGGTCAGAGCCTCCTTCATGCAACGATGGGCTAACTATCACAAAATCCGTAAACGAATTTTCGAAGAACCCGATAAGACCATACCAGCCAACAGAGTCCCACACATTCGGCAGCGTGCAATTGAAAAGCGGACTAACGTCCGAAAGATCACCGCCACCCTGTTTCAGAATGACGGCGATGACCGACCGTTCGCCAACGTGCATATTTTTGTGGGAAGGAGAGCGGTCGAGAAAAAAAAAGGATCAGGAACGAGAGTGGCAGTTGATTTTTGCGCCTGAGAAGGGAAGAAGTGCCCGACAAGATTCGGGATCAGGATTTGAGAGATTGCGCGTGGTTTTATCTCGGTTTCTTTTAAGTAGACTTTTGACTAGTGAAGTTTAAAGTAAAGAAAAAGGTGTTTTCGTGGAAGAATTAAGAATAAGGAAATTGAGCGCATAAGATGTCAAGCCGCGGGACGTGACTTCGCTGGAAGGAGCCGGTGCAAGCAGAAAAATAAGAAAAAAAAAGATAAGTACCTCTCTGAGTTAATTTCTTTTATGATTCAAAGTTTAAAAATAAAATTTTCTAAATAAAATGAGATATGAAAGGTTAAAAAGATATACGGTTATTTGGAAACATTTCGATTTCTATGTTTCAAAAGACTAATAAATTTTCTTTAATTTTATGAAATACATATATGAACAATTGAGTAATAAACGGTTATTTTGTTAATGTTACGGATTTTCTGAGTTTTATGAAGTATGTGAATAAAGAAAAAAAAAACGGTTATTTGGGAACATTTCGATTTCTATGTTTCAAAAGTCTAATAATTTTTTTTTTTAATTTTATGAATTAAAGAACAATTGAGTAATAAATGGTTATTTTGTTAATGTTACGGATTTTCTAAATTTTATGAAGTATATGAACAATTGAGTGATAAACAGTTATTTTGGTAATGTTTCGGATTTTCTAAATTTTATGAAGTATATGAACAAAGGAGAAATAAACGGTTATTTGGGATTATTTCAATGGTTATGATGCAAAGTTCAGGAATTTTCTAAATTCCATGAGATATGAAAGGTCAAAAAGATATACAGTTATTTGGGAACATTTCGATTTCTATGTTTCAAAAGTCTAATAATTTTTTTTTTTATTTTATGAAATATAAGAACAATTGAGTAATAAACGGTTATTTTGTTAATGTTTCGGATTTCCTAAATTCTATGAAGGATATGAACAAAGGAGAAATAAACGGTTATTTGGGATTACTTCAATGGCTATGATGCAAAGTTCTGGAATTTTCTAAATTCCATGAGATATGAAAGGTCAAAAAAATAAACGGTTATTTGGGAACATTGCGATTTCTATGTTTCAAAAGTCTAATAAATTTTTTGAATTTTATGGAATATATTGTGATGATTTATGCGCCATCTGTTTGTGAAATAGCATAATCAACGATTGTGGGTAACAACTCTGGTTGATGTCTGAACTAATGATTTATGTACTAAACTTAAATTGGAACGCGCGATAAGTGAAGACAACTGCAAGCTTCTGGACGAAAAGAAAAGAACATACCACTAGGCTCGAGAAAAGGGACTCGAGAAGGTTCCAGAAGTTAAATAAAGGTGGAGCTTGGATATAAAAAGCGGCTTGCAGGCGCTGCGAGAATCAGTTTTTATTTGAAAGGCGATAAAAGTGTTCTAAAGTGAAAAGTGGTGATTTAAAAGTGAACTATAAAGCGATAGATAGAGTTTATTAGTGCGAGTTATTAAATTTAAAGTGATTATAGTGAACTGTGTAATAAATAAATTATTGTGTGGATAATTAAAAAGTGTATTCCTTAATTAATCCTACGAATCCGTTAAGCCGTAAGAAACGTAATAATTGGTGTCAGAAGTGGGATAAGTGAAATAAGTGAACTTGAACAATAATTGTGATTGGACTTTAAATTTTGTGCGTGAGAAATAAGGAGTTATTAGTAAAATGGGTCGAAAGCTAGTGGATTTGCGCACTGTAGAGTTGAAAAGAAAGTTAAGTAAACGCTCATTGTCAACGGTAGGGGCTAAAAGTTCCCTAACCGCCCTGCTTCGAGAAGCTATGGTGAACGAAGGTAAGGATCCTGAAGCCTACATGTTTGAAGGCGAGGTAGAAGCAGAGCCAGAAGAGGCGACAGTGAGTATGGCAGAACTTCTTAAGACATTGATGGTGATGAAAGAAGCGCAAGAACGTGCATCAGCAGAGATGAAGGAAGGGCAAGAACGTGCATCAGCAGAGATTAAGGAAGTGACAGCCGAGACGAAAGAAGCGCAAGAACGGTCTTCAGCAGAGATGAAGGAAGCGCAAGAACGTTCGACAACAGAGATCAAGTCGGAAGTGTTGACGTTAAAAGATGAACAGAAACTGTTAGTAGTAGTTCATGAACGCTCGTTAGCAGAACTCAAAGAGTCTATGGAAGAGCAGAAGAACCAGCTGGAGCAGAAAATCGAATCATTCTCCCTTTCTGTCGACAACAAGCTAGATAACATGAAAGAAAATGTAAGGAATGATCTGGAAAATCTCGAATCTTCCATCAAGGCAAACGTAAGGAATGATCTAGAAAAACTCGAAATTAAACTAGAAACCGTCAGAGCAGATCTAGAAAGAGTAAAGATTCACCACCCAGCGACGGCATCTCATGAAGTCATCGGAGTTAGGAAACTACAGCCTCCAACTTTCGACGGGCAAAGCCCATGGCCTACTTATAAGCTTCAATTCGAAGCGGCAGCAGCAGGCAATTTCTGGACTGAGGAGGAGAAAGCAACGGCCTTAACGTTGTCACTAAGGGGCACAGCAGCAGAAATATTGCAGTCAATACCAGCAGAACATCGCAACAGCTACGGGTTCTTAGTTCAAGCGCTGGAAATGCGTTACGGTGATCAGCACCTGCAAGAGGTTTATCGACTTTAACTCCGAAATAGACTTCAAAAGCCAGGAGAAACTTTACAACAACTATGCGCCGACATCGAGAGGTTAGTGCATCTGGCTTATCCTAGTTTCGGCCAAGACTACATCAACGAAGTAGCAAGAGAGGCTTTTCTTAACTCT
The DNA here is from genome assembly GCA_949987705.1 of Thereva unica. Lineage (NCBI taxonomy): Eukaryota > Metazoa > Arthropoda > Insecta > Diptera > Therevidae > Thereva > Thereva unica. The sequence goes on along the minus strand of OX465282.1, from coordinate 47,895,755 downwards.
TTTGCCGACCGAGGTCTACAACAAGCAGCCAGATTCGCCAGAAAGAAAAATACCGCTGAAGTTTTGGCATATGCTCTGGCATACGAGGCAGCGAAGCAAGCATCAAGAAGTGCAGTCCGCCTCAGAGAGATCCACACAACAGAGGATATTTGCAACAGAATGAATGCAACGGAAGTACGCGGTCGACTCCGATGCTGGAACTGTAGTGAACCGGGTCATTTGCAAAGGAATTGCAGAAAGCGAAGGAGAGCAGAGTCTCCCGAGAATAGGAGTGGCGGAACTTGTGAAAAATGCGGACAACGACAGAAATGTGACCAGAGGGAGGCCGCAAACAATGACTCCGTGTCGCCCCGTAGACAGCAGCAGGGAAACGAATAAAGACTGACTCCATGGGGTGGGAGTCAGTCGGGGAAATCGAAGCCCCCGCCGGTGTCATTATCACCACTATCAAACAACTGCAGCGTAGTGGCAATAGCCTTGTCATCGATGGAAAGATTGGAGCATAAAAATGCACAATAACTGTAGAATACTGGTGCTTCAAAATCTGTTATCCGCGCTGACATGGTCGGAAATAAATGGCTGAAAGACGCACGCCAATACAGACTGAAAACTGCAACAGGAGAGCCAGTACGATTACACGGAGAAATTATGTTGGATGTGGTTCTCGCAGACATTGGATTTTCGCATTCGTTCCTGGTAGCAGATATAACAGACGGGACTATTTTAGGACTGGACTTTATGAAAGCACATAAAATTCTACTGGACATCGGAGAGGAAATACTGAGATATGACAACAAGGAGATTCCAATGGCCACAGGATCCACTTGTTATTCGCAGCTTAAAGTCGTCGCTCGTGAAGATACCGTGCTCCCTCCGTGTGCTGAGAAATTGGTACGAGCGATAGTCGATGGTGATCCCGGGAGCTACCGATTTTACCTTATAGAACCAGAAAAAACGGAACAAATAAAAAATATAGCAATTGGAAAATGTCTGGTGAGCATCGACGACAAAAAGGAGGTATTCGTGAGAGTGCTAAATACTAACGAAAGAGAACAACGATTGAAGAAGGATACGGTCTTGGGGAAAGCAGAACCGGCAGAACAGATTACATTAGTGGAGTGCGCTAACATCGAAAAGGTTCCAAAACCAAAGCCAAAAGCCACGAAACTAGTAAACGCAGTGCTCTCACCTAGTTGTCTTGAACAAAAACAGTATCTCCAGGCAAGAAAATTAGTAGAGGATTTCAGTGATATCTTCGCCATGAGAGATGATGACTATGGGAAAACGAACATCGTTCAACACAGGATCGATACCAAAGATGCCCAGCCAATTAAACAACCGCCGAGAAGACTACCACTAGCCAAGCGGGAAGAGGCAGCCGGTATGATTGAAGATATGAGAAGACAAGGCCTTATAGAGGAGTCGAAAAGCCCTTGGATGTCTCCCGTTGTTCTAGTCAGAAAGAAAGATGGCAGTACAAGATTTTGCGTGGATTATCGGCGGTTAAATGACATCACTAAAAAGGAGAGCTTCCCATTACCTCGTATCGATGACACACTGGATACTCTCTCTGGAGCTAAATGGTTTTCTACCTTGGATCTTAAGAGCGGCTACTGGCAAGTCGAAAATCACCCGGAGGACCGAGAAAAGACAACCTTCTCTGTAGGAAACGGCCTGTGGCAGTTTACAGTCATGCCGTTTGGACTGTGTAATGCTCCAGCTACATTCGAACGACTGATGGAATGCGTCTTGCGAGGACTGACATGGAAGACTTGTCTGGTTTATTTGGACGATATCATAGTCGTTGGAAAAAGTTTCGAGGAACATCTGGGCAATCTACGAGAGCTTTTCCAAAAGTTGAGAACAGCCCAACTGAAACTCAGCCCTAAAAAGTGCGTACTGTTCAGAGACCAAGTCAACTATCTCGGACATGTGGTTTCATCCAATGGAGTTCAAACAGATCCTGAGAAAGTAACAGCGGTTAAGAATTCGCCCACGCCGAAGGATAAACATGAACTTCGAAGGTTTTTGGGACTTGCCACCTATTATAGGCGTTTTGTCAGGAATTTTGCCGACAAGGCTAAGGAATTACATAAACTGACAGAAAAAGGAAAACCATTTATCTGGACAGAAAAGTGCGAGGAAAATTTCAGCACACTAAAACGAGGACTTTGCCAAGCACCAATACTCACATACCCGAAGCCAGGTGAAAGATTCATATTGGACACAGACGCGAGTAATGTCGGGATTGGTGCAGTGCTATCACAAAACTTCGAAGGGCAGGAAAAGGTCATAGCTTACTACAGTAGAGCGCTGTCAAAATCGGAGCGGAATTACTGTGTCACAAGACGGGAACTATTGGCAATCGTGGACTCAACTAAACACTTCCACAAGTATCTCTATGGGCAAAACTTCATCCTTCGAACGGATCATGCAGCATTAAAATGGCTGATGCAATTCAAAAACCCTGAAGGACAAGTGGCAAGATGGATAGAGAGACTTCAGTCCTATGACTGCAATATAGACCACAGAAAAAGAAGAAACCATGGAAATGCAGATACACTCTCCCGGCGACCATGCGTACCAGACTGCAAACATTGTGGACGTATCGAGGAAAAGTGTCAACGGACGACAGTCGAGCCAACGACAGGATGGGATGACCAGGGACTCCGAGACGCCCAACGCGACGACCCGGATATTTCTTCAATTCTGACATGGAAGGAATACGAGGAAAAGCCTGAATGGAAGGACATTGCTGAGAGAAGCGAGACCCTGAAGAGCTATTGGGCCCAATGGGATTCCTTGTACATTAAGCGAGGAGTATTAAAGCGCAAATGGGAAACCGCTGACGGTACCTCTCATCGAATGCAGGTATTAGTCCCTCGCGTTAGAATAAGGGATATTCTCGAGGAGTGTCATAACGGCGCATCAGGAGGACATCTGGGAGTCAATAAAACTTTGGCAAAAATAAGAGATAGATTCTATTGGCTTCACATGCGAGACGATGTTGCAGACTGGTGCCGTAAATGCACAAGCTGTGCCAGCAGCAAGGGCCCTCGGGTAAGAGCAAATGCAGCAATACAACGTGGGCGCCCCATTTGAAAGAATTGCAATTGATGTAGCGGGACCTTTTCCGGTGTCAGACCGAGGAAATCGTTACATTTTGGTGATCATGGACTACTTCAGTAAGTGGCCCGAAGCATATGCCATTCCAAATCAGGAAGCAATCACTGTTGCAGAGGAATTAGTGAACAATTGGATCTGCAGATTTGGTGTTCCTCATGAGCTTCGTTCTGACCAAGGCAGAAACTTTGAATCTCAAGTTTTTCAAGAAGTATGTAAGATACTTAAAGTGAAGAAGACCAGGACGACGCCCCTTAATCCCCAGTCCGATGGAATGGTAGAGCGATTCAACAGGACAATGCTAGAACACCTTAGGAAAGTTGTTAGTGAGCACCAGCGTGACTGGGACAGTTACATCCCTATATTTCTAATGGCATATCGGACAGCGGTTCATAATTCCACAGGACAAACCCCTTCTAGTGTGATTTTTGGAAGACAAAACCGGCTGCCAAGCGACTTGAAATTTGGGACACCTGTTGAAAGCAACGAGTCTACTAGCGGTTATACAGGTGAACTTCGTGATCGGCTCGCAGATATCCATCAGCTTGCAAGGAAGAATCTTAAGATAGCCAGTGACAGGATGAAAACTAGGTACGACCTCCGAGCAAACTGTAGCGGATACCAGGAAGGTGACTTCGTTTGGCTGTTCAACCCTCGACGACGAAAAGGCAAGTCTCCGAAACTTCAGCGCCAGTGGGAGGGGCCCTATAAAATCCTAACACGGATCAACGATGTTGTCTACAGGATTCAACAAGGACCCAAAGCCAAGAAGAAGATTGTGCACATAGACAGGCTGTGCCCATATCATCAGCCGGATCCAGGATGGTCAACTGTTCGGGACGAACAGTAATAAGGAGGGGCAATGTGATGATTTATGCGCCATCTGTTTGTGAAAAAGCATAATCAACTGTAGCATATCAAAATTGCTACGAATCCAAAATATTAAAAAAAGTCCTAAGTCCTAAATGAAATCTTAGTAAAGCACAAAATTATTTCAAAATAAACATAATATAAATATTACAAAAATTTAACAATGACAAATCAAACATAAATATTACAAAAATTTAACAATGACAAATCAAACATAAATATTACAAAAAATTTATTTTAATTAGACCTAACAATTAAAATACCTAATCAATTAAAAACCTGTAAGACCCAAACAGAGCGGATGTTCGAATGCCCGAGTCTTCGAAAACGGCCGCGTGGCGAGAAAATAGACAACCGATCCTTCTTCTCGTGCCAGCATGCAAAGAGTAGACCTATAGTGAACAGAAAAGTAAAATTTAGAAAAGTGGAATTCAGTAAAGTTTAAAACATTTAATATATATATATAATTACTCTAAATAAATGTATCAAAGTTTAAAAAATATGAGTAGTACACTCATAATAAAAAAAAATGTACCTAATTAAATAGTGCTCCAGGTAGCCAGAACACATAAAATAAAAAGAAAGGGAATATGCAACAAAGGAAATAATTAAAACTACCTACCAACCACCAGGGAAAAGGAAATATATGGCATATAATAAAATCATAACCTGTTAGAGGAGACAAATAGATCAACGCCACATGCAGACACTGCACAACTTAACCAACGTGGGACTTCCAGATAAGAAAAAAACATAATAATTCACATATATAAAATAAAATAAAAAAACAAGAAAAAACCTTATTATAACTTATATTTATTCTATTATATTTATTATATTACATATTTATTTAACTTATTATCTATATTGGTCAAATTCATGCTTACATAGTCTGTAAATTATTCCCCTTAATTTATTATTTATTTAAATTGCATGCCTAGGAAATACAATATTAGTTAGATGGGCCCGGATTAAGTAGGTAAGCGAGTAAGTAGCATAAGGATGCTTATACCTTTAAGAAGTTTTGAATATTATAATAAATTACTAAGCGTTATGTGTAAGGCATTAGAGAAAAAGGATATGTTTTTATTTCATTCTCCGCAAACCAATTTATTTCCAAAAGAAAAGAAATATTATGACAGGGAACTACGTATACAAATTTCGTCGCCTTCCATGGCCTACGAAGGGTTCCCGCCCGGGAAAAAGTAATAAACGTTAGATCCACGATATTAAAGGAAAATACGCGATAAAATTTGGGGGCTCAACCGGGATATCTTTTTATAATCAAACACGCGTAAATTTCCTAACTTCATATTTATGTGCCAACGACCAATATTCATATTTACGATTATCCCCTTCAAACTAAGGTAACAATAGGAATCAGCCATTTCATTTCAATGCCATCTATCAATTTTTCATTCTTGGCAAAGCAAAATCGTAACCGTGCATTACAATATTAGGTCCAGTGTCAGTGTCATCCAAATCTCCGTCTGTCAAGTCGAAATTGCAATACAAGTCCGATTAATCCGTGTACTTCGGAATAATTAAAAGTAATAATATATATAAAACAAGTGATTAGATATCTGTAGTGCTTATATTTTTAATGAAGTAAACAAAGCAAATACTACGGAATCAATAGTGAAACAAAAGCTAAAATAAAAAAAAATAATTTTCGAATTTCTCAAAGGGCAAAAAAAAAAATTGTAGTCGGTAACAAACAAAGTGATGACAGGCAGGGCTGCTGTGACAGATCCCACACCACAAAGTGATATTAAATTTTGTAAATAGTGCAATTGATAGTCAACTTACTTGTGACATATTGTGATTCATTTATGATGCAAGCATGTAAGAATTTTTCAGATTTAATGTTACCTTCAATTATCATTAAAAATAGTACCCATTTTAGTGTCTATGAATTAAACTTACGTTATTATTAAGATTATCAACTCGATATCCATTCAGTTGTTCCAAAGTACTTGTGATCATATTATTACACGTCGAAGCTAAAAGGTTTCCCTCAAAGGTGTTCTAAAATTTTATAAATTTAGTGCTACTTTATAGTTTAAGCGCTCAGTGATTTCATATAGATCGTTTATAGTCATGTCATCATGATAAGATTCTGTTTTGAGCATTCTCTTTAGGTACAAGAAGATTTCTTTTGTTTCTTTAAGCCAGCTTCAGTTTATAGTTATTTCAACCGATCCTAATTTGACCATACCTTTTGTCTTGAAAGGCAATATCAAAGTTGAGGGCGATTACATGAGGAAGTGGCGATCGGAATATAAATAAATAAAGTTTTGAATAGAAAGTATGGGTAATTTATGTAATTTATATGATAATGATAACAAGTGATGCGCAGTATAAGTGAAAGTTTATATTTTCTGATTGTGATTAATTTTGGTCGGTAAATGGTTAATGCCTATTATTTGCGTGGGATATTTACGTATAGCCAAGTGAAGTGACATGACGTTTTAATATACTTCGCTCGAATTTTGTAGACATTTAAAATTTTGTTAGTTTATTTTAGACGAATGTTGGCAGCTCTCTTTGTGTTGAATCTTTTATGTCCTAAATATCCGTAATAAAAGTTGGTGATCTTATTTAGTAAATTATCTAAAATTTTATCTGTGCGTAAAGAAATTTAATTGATAGAAAATGTCGAGATCAAGAGCAAGTTATACGTGGGATCGCGGTATTTTCCCCGCTCTACGAACAATTATGCATTTAATTGCCGCCACACATTATTGGTACGCGATTTACTACGATTTCAATCACGTTAAAATTCCGGTAGGCTCCAGGTTCCACGGAATGGGAAACTCTTTCGGAAGGAAATTCAAGTACCTGACTGTTTTAGATGCGTTTATCCAAGCAATTTACTTCACAATAAGTCTTTTAAATGATTTTATCGGAACAAACGAAGTAGCACCAAAGAAAACGCCTACTATACGACAGTTAAAAGATTATTTGCTGGCAGCACTAGCATTTCCTGTAGCACTAAACATTGGTATATCATTTTGGACAGTAATGGCTATAGACAGGGAGCTGGTCTTCCCAAAAGCGTTTGACGGATTCTTTCCCAGTTGGCTTAATCATGTTATGCACACAAATATAATGGTATTTATTGTGCTAGAGATGTTTATCTCCTTTAGACAATATCCTAAACGTAGTAAAGGATTACTAGACCTTCTATTGTTTATGGCAGGATAGTTAGTTTGGCTTCCTATTATAAAACACGTTTCTGGTGTTTGGGTATATCCATCATTAGAAGCATTGGATCTTCCACAACGAATCGCCTTCTTTATTGTTAATTTAGGATTGGTAGTATTCTTGTATTTAACTGGTGAATCCCTTAACATTAAGATTTGGATAAAAGAACTAAAGCTTGCGCATCGTAAGACAAATTAAATTTAATTTAGCTACAAATTAATATATCAAAAAAAATACGGTTAAGGTATTTAAAAAAAAAAAAAAAAAAAAAAAAAAAAACCCCAAAACAAAAAAAAAACGATTCCATAGAATTTTAAAATAAAATTTTTTGCACTTGCGTAGGGTATTTTTCATATGCAAACGATTTGTTTTTATTAAATTAAAATAAAGTTAGAATTCTTTGTAGCTTCAAGCAATTTTACTAAATGATAAACAAAACATTCATAATTAATTTGTTTTCATATTGTTTAAAGTTGTTGCTTAGTTGTAGAATCCACGTGTATTTAAAGGGCATTTTTTTAAGCGATCAGTAAATCTAAATTTCTCTATAAAATGTATTACGAGTCATTTTATTAAAATATATATAATGAAGAGATTACCAAATTATACACATATATACAGTATATAAAAGAAACTAAGTACTTTCGGACAAATCCAAGGGATTCTCCGCGATGAATGCACAGTTTCTGAAAAGATTTCTGACCTGTGTTATAGATTAAAAGATAGGAATGGGGTGGATATTGGTAAATGGCACATAAAGGATCTTAAAAAGTAGTATTTGTTAAATAGTATATTTTTCAAGTTAATAATCCTTTTATAATCGTGTACTTCCAATAATTATTGTTAAGAGCGGCAAGCGTAGAGCTCCCGACTCAACTAATGTACAAAAAACTAATAATTATTATTAAGAGCGGCAAGCGTAGAGCTCCCGACTCAACTCAAGTTATAAATCCTTTTAATCGTGTATTTCCATTGTTATTAAGAGCGGCAAGCGTAGAGCTCCCGACTCAACTAGTATACAAAAAAAAATTGTCCTTAACACGGATTCGCGAAGCACAATTTTTTTCCCCCAGGTTCGGAGGAAATGTAGCATATCAAAATTACTATGAATCCAAAATATTAAAAAAAGTCCTAAGTCCTAAATGAAATCTTAGTAAAGCACAAAATTATTTCAAAATAAACATAATATAAATATTACAAAAATTTAACAATGACAAATCAAACATAAATATTACAAAAATTTAACAATGACAAATCAAACATAAATATTACAAAAAATTTATTTTAATTAGACCTAACAATTAAAATACCTAATCAATTAAAAACCTGTAAGACCCAAACAGAGCGGAAGTTCGAATGCCCGAGTCTTCGAAAACGGCCGCGTGGCGAGAAAATAGACAACCGATCCTTCTTCTCGTGCCAGCATGCAAAGAGTATAGACCTATAGTGAACAGAAAAGTAAAATTTAGAAAAGTGGAATTCAGTAAAGTTTAAAACATTTAATATATATATAATTACTCTAAATAAATGTATCAAAGTTTAAAAAATATGAGTAGTACACTCATAATAAAAAAAAATGTACCTAATTAAATAGTGCTCCAGGTAGCCAGAACACATAAAATAAAAAGAAAGGGAATATGCAACAAAGGAAATAATTAAAACTACCTACCAACCACCAGGGAAAAGGAAATATATGGCATATAATAAAATCATAACCTGTTAGAGGAGACAAATAGATCAACGCCACATGCAGACACTGCACAACTTAACCAACGTGGGACTTCCAGATAAGAAAAAAACATAATAATTCACATATATAAAATAAAATAAAAAAACAAGAAAAAAAACCTTATTATAACTTATATTTATTCTATTATATTTATTATATTACATATTTATTTAACTTATTATCTATATTGGTCAAATTCATGCTTACATAGTCTGTAAATTATTCCCCTTAATTTATTATTTATTTAAATTGCATGCCTAGGAAATACAATATTAGTTAGATGGGCCCGGATTAAGTAGGTAAGCGAGTAAGTAGCATAAGGATGCTTATACCTTTAAGAAGTTTTGAATATTATAATAAATTACTGAGCGTTATGTGTAAGGCATTAGAGAAAAAGGATATGTTTTTATTTCATTCTCCGCAAACCAATTTATTTCCAAAAGAAAAGAAATATTATGACAGGGAACTACATATACAAATTTCGTCGCCTTCCATGGCCTACGAAGGGTTCCCGCCCGGGAAAAAGTAATAAACGTTAGATCCACGATATTAAAGGTACAAACAGATTGGCGCGAATTTTGTCGCGGAGGCGGTGTCCGTGGCGGCAAAATCGATTAAAATACACGCACCACCATATATGCTACCACAAAGGCGCGGAGGCGACTTGTCGCGCGGACAAATTCGAGCTATTTCGAATTCTGCCGCTGGTCGCCCAGTGGTACCAACCATGACGAGCTTATTTAGTACACATTTTTTGCTTTGAATTTCTGTCTGCCTGCAAATTGACAATTTGTTCGTGGCGGTTATTTTTAAATTTAATTCGTGATTTTTTTTTGTTTTTTAATGCAAGTTATTATAAAATGGCAAAAAAGAAATTTACCAATTTTGGGGCATAAAAAAGATTGTGTTGCAGTTATTTAAAACTAATTATTGTAATTAATAAAATCAAACAAAAACAGTCAACAATAAAAAAATTTTGTCTCTATTTACCAACTCAATGTGACGGTTAATTTAAGCTTTTGGAGGTACTTCAAGTTTATTTTTTAGTGAAATGTTTATATTTATCCCAGAGGAATTTAACATAGGATTAAAAACTATAAAATTACGGAGCCGGAGGAAAAACAGGAGCCAAAGTAAAAGTAAAGAATTAAATTAATTTCTGGGAAAGTTTTTAGTTAAAGTTTTTGGTCAGATAAAATTTGAATTAAAACATGCTGAGGGTTCAAGTTGGAAATATTGATGCTAGATATTTTAGGCGGAAACGCGGAAGGAGAATTTTTTATTACTTTCTAATGATGTAATATACATAGTTTAACTTTCAGGTTGTGAAGCAGGTGGTATTAAATAGGCAAAAATAGGTTTTACAGAAAAGAGACGAAAGAATTTTGATCCAAAACGCAACGTTTGAAATTTTAAAAACAGCTGATATGGAATTTTTAAAACTAAGCTATTTAAGTGATTTTAGGCAGGTCCTATAAATGGGAAAAACAATTCCGAACAAACCCACCCTTTCATTTTAATTTTTCGGGTAATATTCGGTGAATGGAAAAATACCATTAAGCAGCCCAATGTAAACAACAAATCGCCCATTGTTTACTTACAGGTAAACTTATATAACGTAATATCATAACTCAGGTCATGGAACTACCCTCTTTCAAATCAAACCCTTTAATTTTTAAATTCTAAGCCAGTAAGTTTGGGTACATGGGAAAATGTCATTATGCAGTTCAATGTAAAAAACAAACCGCCCATCTCCTACTTGAAGGTAAAATTATCTAAATTAGTACCACAAAACAAGTCATGGAACCACCCTCTTTCAAATAAAACCCTTTAGTTTTTAAATTTCAGGTAATTTTCTGTAATTGGCAAAACATTATCTAACACCTCAATTCTTCCTTTTTTAATTCCAAGTAAATTTTACTTTATTCAAATATTGAAAAAAAAAAAACAATATACGTATATTGAAAATAGCTTAAATTTTTATTTCTAGGTAAGAGCACAGTTATAATTAAGGATCATGTGTCCAACTAAAATTGGAACGCGCGATAAGTGAAGACAACTTCAAGCTTCTGGACGAAAAGAAAAGAACATACCACTAGACTCGAGAAAAGGGACACGAGAAGGTTCCAGAAGTTAAATAAAGGTGGAGCTTGGATATAAAAAGCGGCTTGCAGGCGCTGAGAGAGTCAGTTTTGATTTGAAAGGCGATAAAAGTGTTCTAAAGTGAAAAGTGGTGATTTAAAAGTGAACTATAAAGCGATAGATAGAGTTTAATAGTGCGAGTTATTAAATTTAAAGTGATTATAGTGAACTGTAAGAATTGTGTTTATTAAATTCTGTAATTAAATTGTGTTTCGGTTTGTAATAAATAAATTATTGTGTGGATAATTAAAAAGTGTATTCCTTAATTAATCCTACGAATCCGTTAAGCCGTAAGAAACGTAACAATATGAACAATTGAGTAATAAACGGTTATTTTGTTAATGTTACGGATTTTCTGAGTTTTATGAAGTATGTGAATAAAGAAAAAAAAAACGGTTATTTGGGAACATTTCGATTTCTATGTTTCAAAAGTCTAATAATTTTTTTTTTAATTTTATGAAATAAAGAACAATTGAGTAATAAATGGTTATTTTGTTAATGTTACGGATTTTCTAAATTTTATGAAGTATATGAACAATTGAGTGATAAACAGTTATTTTGGTAATGTTTCGGATTTTCTAAATTTTATGAAGTATATGAACAAAGGAGAAATAAACGGTTATTTGGGATTATTTCAATGGTTATGATGCAAAGTTCAGAAATTTTCTAAATTCCATGAGATATGAAAGGTCAAAAAGATATACAGTTATTTGGGAACATTTCGATTTCTATGTTTCAAAAGTCTAATAATTTTTTTTTTATTTTATGAAATATAAGAACAATTGAGTAATAAACGGTTATTTTGTTAATGTTTCGGATTTTCTAAATTCTATGAAGGATATGAACAAAGGAGAAATAAACGGTTATTTGGGATTACTTCAATGGCTATGATGCAAAGTTCTGGAATTTTCTAAATTCCATGAGATATGAAAGGTCAAAAAAATAAACGGTTATTTGGGAACATTGCGATTTCTATGTTTCAAAAGTCTAATAAATTTTTTGAATTTTATGGAATATATTGTGATGATTTATGCGCCATCTGTTTGTGAAAAAGCATAATCAACGATTGTGGGTAACAACTCTGGTTGATGTCTGAACTAATGATTTATGTACTAAACTTAAATTGGAACGCGCGATAAGTGAAGACAACTGCAAGCTTCTGGACGAAAAGAAAAGAACATACCACTAGGCTCGAGAAAAGGGACTCGAGAAGGTTCCAGAAGTTAAATAAAGGTGGAGCTTGGATATAAAAAGCGGCTTGCAGGCGCTGAGAGAATCAGTTTTTATTTGAAAGGCGATAAAAGTGTTCTAAAGTGAAAAGTGGTGATTTAAAAGTGAACTATAAAGCGATAGATAGAGTTTAATAGTGCGAGTTATTAAATTTAAAGTGATTATAGTGAACTGTGTAATAAATAAATTATTGTGTGGATAATTAAAAAGTGTATTCCTTAATTAATCCTACGAATCCGTTAAGCCGTAAGAAACGTAATAATTGGTGTCAGAAGTGGGATAAGTGAAATAAGTGAACTTGAACAATAATTGTGATTGGACTTTAAATTTTGTGCGTGTGAAATAAGGAGTTATTAGTAAAATGGGTCGAAAGCTAGTGGATTTGCGCACTGTAGAGTTGAAAAGAGAGTTAAGTAAACGCTCATTGTCAACGGTAGGGGCTAAAAGTTCCCTAACCGCCCTGCTTCGAGAAGCTATGGTGAACGAAGGTAAGGATCCTGAAGCCTACATGTTTGAAGGCGAGGTAGAAGCATAGCCAGAAGAGGCGACAGTGAGTATGGCAGAACTTCTTAAGACATTGATGGTGATGAAAGAAGCGCAAGAACGTGCATCAGCAGAGATGAAGGAAGGGCAAGAACGTGCATCAGCAGAGATTAAGGAAGTGACAGCCGAGACGAAAGAAGCGCAAGAACGGTCTTCAGCAGAGATGAAGGAAGCGCAAGAACGTTCGACAACAGAGATCAAGTCGGAAGTGTTGGCGTTAAAAGATGAACAGAAACTGTTAGTAGTAGCTCATGAACGCTCGTTAGCAGAACTCAAAGAGTCTATGGAAGAGCAGAAGAACCAGCTGGAGCAGAAAATCGAATCATTCTCCCTTTCTGTCGACAACAAGCTAGATAACATGAAAGAAAATGTAAGGAATGATCTGGAAAATCTCGAATCTTCCATCAAGGCAAACGTAAGGAATGATCTAGAAAAACTCGAAATTAAACTAGAAACCGTCAGAGCAGATCTAGAAAGAGTAAAGATTCACCACCCAGCGACGGCATCTCATGAAGTCATCGGAGTTAGGAAACTACAGCCTCCAACTTTCGACGGGCAAAGCCCATGGCCTACTTATAAGCTTCAATTCGAAGCGGCAGCAGCAGGCAATTTCTGGACTGAGGAGGAGAAAGCAACGGCCTTAACGTTGTCACTAAGGAGCACAGCAGCAGAAATATTGCAGTCAATACCAGCAGAACATCGCAACAGCTACGGGTTCTTAGTTCAAGCGCTGGAAATGCGTTACGGTGATCAGCACCTGCAAGAGGTTTATCGACTTTAACTCCGAAATAGACTTCAAAAGCCAGGAGAAACTTTACAACAACTATGCGCCGACATCGAGAGGTTAGTGCATCTGGCTTATCCTAGTTTCGGCCAAGACTACATCAACGAAGTAGCAAGAGAGGCTTTTCTTAACTCTTTTGCCGACCGAGATCTACAACAAGCAGCCAGATTCGCCAGAAAGAAAAATACCGCTGAAGTTTTGGCATATGCTCTGGCATACGAGGCAGCGAAGCAAGCATCAAGAAGTGCAGTCCGCCTCAGAGAGATCCACACAACAGAGGATATTTGCAACAGAATGAATGCAACGGAAGTACGCGGTCGACTCCGATGCTGGAACTGTAGTGAACCGGGTCATTTGCAAAGGAATTGCAGAAAGCGAAGGAGAGCAGAGTCTCCCGAGAATAGGAGTGGCGGAACTTGTGAAAAATGCGGACAACGACAGAAATGTGACCAGAGGGAGGCCGCAAACAATGACTCCGTGTCGCCCCGTAGACAGCAGCAGGGAAACGAATAAAGACTGACTCCATGGGGTGGGAGTCAGTCGGGGAAATCGAAGCCCCCGCCGGTGTCATTATCACCACTATCAAACAACTGCAGCGTAGTGGCAATAGCCTTGTCATCGATGGAAAGATTGGAGCATAAAAATGCACAATAACTGTAGATACTGGTGCTTCAAAATCTGTTATCCGCGCTGACATGGTCGGAAATAAATGGCTGAAAGACGCACGCCAATACAGACTGAAAACTGCAACAGGAGAGCCAGTACGATTACACGGAGAAATTATGTTGGATGTGGTTCTCGCAGACATTGGATTTTCGCATTCGTTCCTGGTAGCAGATATAACAGACGGGACTATTTTAGGACTGGACTTTATGAAAGCACATAAAATTCTACTGGACATCGGAGAGGAAATACTGAGATATGACAACAAGGAGATTCCAATGGCCACAGGATCCACTTGTTATTCGCAGCTTAAAGTCGTCGCTCGTGAAGATACCGTGCTCCCTCCGTGTGCTGAGAAATTGGTACGAGCGATAGTCGATGGTGATCCCGGGAGCTACCGATTTTACCTTATAGAACCAGAAAAAACGGAACAAATAAAAAATATAGCAATTGGAAAATGTCTGGTGAGCATCGACGACAAAAAGGAGGTATTCGTGAGAGTGCTAAATACTAACGAAAGAGAACAACGATTGAAGAAGGATACGGTCTTGGGGAAAGCAGAACCGGCAGAACAGATTACATTAGTGGAGTGCGCTAACATCGAAAAGGTTCCAAAACCAAAGCCAAAAGCCACGAAACTAGTAAACGCAGTGCTCTCACCTAGTTGTCTTGAACAAAAACAGTATCTCCAGGCAAGAAAATTAGTAGAGGATTTCAGTGATATCTTCGCCATGAGAGATGATGACTTTGGGAAAAAGAACATCGTTCAACACAGGATCGATACCAAAGATGCCCAGCCAATTAAACAACCGCCGAGAAGACTACCACTAGCCAAGCGGGAAGAGGCAGCCGGTATGATTGAAGATATGAGAAGACAAGGCCTTATAGAGGAGTCGAAAAGCTCTTGGATGTCTCCCGTTGTTCTAGTCAGAAAGAAAGATGGCAGTACAAGATTTTGCGTGGATTATCGGCGGTTAAATGACATCACTAAAAAGGAGAGCTTCCCATTACCTCGTATCGATGACACACTGGATACTCTCTCTGGAGCTAAATGGTTTTCTACCTTGGATCTTAAGAGCGGCTACTGGCAAGTCGAAAATCACCCGGAGGACCGAGAAAAGACAACCTTCTCTGTAGGAAACGGCCTGTGGCAGTTTACAGTCATGCCGTTTGGACTGTGTAATGCTCCAGCTACATTCGAACGACTGATGGAATGCGTCTTGCGAGGACTGACATGGAAGACTTGTCTGGTTTATTTGGACGATATCATAGACCAGGGACTCCGAGACGCCCAACGCGACGACCCGGATATTTCTTCAGTTCTGACATGGAAGGAATACGAGGAAAAGCCTGAATGGAAGGACATTGCTGAGAGAAGCGAGACCCTGAAGAGCTATTGGGCCCAATGGGATTCCTTGTACATTAAGCGAGGAGTATTAAAGCGCAAATGGGAAACCGCTGACGGTACCTCTCATCGAATGCAGGTATTAGTCCCTCGCGTTAGAATAAGGGATATTCTCGAGGAGTGTCATAACGGCGCATCAGGAGGACATCTGGGAGTCAATAAAACTTTGGCAAAAATAAGAGATAGATTCTATTGGCTTCACATGCGAGACGATGTTGCAGACTGGTGCCGTAAATGCACAAGCTGTGCCAGCAGCAAGGGCCCTCGGGTAAGAGCAAATGCAGCAATACAACGTGGGAGCCCCATTTGAAAGAATTGCAATTGATGTGGCGGGACCTTTTCCGGTGTCAGACCGAGGAAATCGTTACATTTTGGTGATCATGGACTACTTCAGTAAGTGGCCCGAAGCATATGCCATTCCAAATCAGGAAGCAATCACTGTTGCAGAGGAATTAGTGAACAATTGGATCTGCAGATTTGGTGTTCCTCATGAGCTTCGTTCTGACCAAGGCAGAAACTTTGAATCTCAAGTTTTTCAAGAAGTATGTAAGATACTTAAAGTGAAGAAGACCAGGACGACGCCCCTTAATCCCCAGTCCGATGGAATGGTAGAGCGATTCAACAGGACAATGCTAGAACACCTTAGGAAAGTTGTTAGTGAGCACCAGCGTGACTGGGACAGTTACATCCCTATATTTCTAATGGCATATCGGACAGCGGTTCATAATTCCACAGGACAAACCCCTTCTAGTGTGATTTTTGGAAGACAAAACCGGCTGCCAAGCGACTTGAAATTTGGGACACCTGTTGAAAGCAACGAGTCTACTAGCGGTTATACAGGTGAACTTCGTGATCGGCTCGCAGATATCCATCAGCTTGCAAGGAAGAATCTTAAGATAGCCAGTGACAGGATGAAAACTAGGTACGACCTCCGAGCAAACTGTAGCGGATACCAGGAAGGTGACCTCGTTTGGCTGTTCAACCCTCGACGACGAAAAGGCAAGTCTCCGAAACTTCAGCGCCAGTGGGAGGAGCCCTATAAAATCCTAACACGGATCAACGATGTTGTCTACAGGATTCAACAAGGACCCAAAGCCAAGAAGAAGATTGTGCACATAGACAGGCTGTGCCCATATCATCAGCCGGATCCAGGATGGACAACTGTTCGGGACGAACAGTAATAAGGAGGGGCAATGTGATGATTTATGCGCCATCTGTTTGTGAAAAAGCATAATCAACGATTGTGGGTAACAACTCTGGTTGATGTCTGAACTAATGATTTATGTACTAAACTAAAATTGGAACGCGCGATAAGTGAAGACAACTTCAAGCTTCTGGACGAAAAGAAAAGAACATACCACTAGACTCGAGAAAAGGGACACGAGAAGGTTCCAGAAGTTAAATAAAGGTGGAGCTTGGATATAAAAAGCGGCTTGCAGGCGCTGAGAGAGTCAGTTTTGATTTGAAAGGCGATAAAAGTGTTCTAAAGTGAAAAGTGGTGATTTAAAAGTGAACTATAAAGCGATAGATAGAGTTTAATAGTGCGAGTTATTAAATTTAAAGTGATTATAGTGAACTGTAAGAATTGTGTTTATTAAATTCTGTAATTAAATTGTGTTTCGGTTTGTAATAAATAAATTATTGTGTGGATAATTAAAAAGTGTATTCCTTAATTAATCCTACGAATCCGTTAAGCCGTAAGAAACGTAACAATATGAACAATTGAGTAATAAACGGTTATTTTGTTAATGTTACGGATTTTCTGAGTTTTATGAAGTATGTGAATAAAGAAAAAAACGGTTATTTGGAACTAGTTCAATGGTTATGATGCAAAGTTCTAGAATTTTCTAAGGTTAAAAAGATATACGGTTATTTGGGACCATTTCGATTTCTATGTTTTAAAATTCTACTAATTTTTTTTGAATTTTATGAAATATTGTTATGTTCTATATTCGCCCTAAAAGAGAATAGGATTAGTTAGAATGACCTTGAATTACCTTGTTTTTGCTGTCTACCTGTTTTGAAAACGATACTGTTGATAAACTTTCTTTCCAGAGCACCCGAGAGGAAATACAAAGCGGCGGTGACTCCTATCGAGCGACGATTATCGGACTCCCTGGAAGAAGGGGGAAAAGGATGAGGAATCGTCAACTAAATTAAATCAAATTAAATTAAGTTCAACTTACTCGAACGAGTAAGTTGAACTAAATTAAATCAAATTAAATTAAGTTCAACTTACTCGTTCGCGCACGTTTTGTAAAGTGTAAACGCGATGCAAAGCTTCCCAACCATCCTAACCTCCGAAAATCTCGAGCAGGATTTTTTTTGTTACTCCAAGTTCCACAGGTAACTATCGCATCCGCACGAAAGACCAGTGGCCAGGGAGAGCTCCAACGTTAATTAAATTAAATATAATTGCCCACCCCGGGATTTCTCTAAATGTGGCCGGGGGCTGTCAAGCCCAACTTTCAAACTCAAAATTAAGGCAAGCCCGGCCTCGAGAATTTTCCCGGAGGTGGAAAGTGTGATGCCCAGGACCCAGTGCGCATTTTGATAAAGAAAATTTAATTTGATTAATAATATTTTTTACCGCTTCCAAGCGGGCCAAACCGATTTGGAAGGCGCACTGGAAGTCCCTAAAATAGTGGGCAAGTAAGAATATAATTCGGGCCTAAATTTTGTCAAATAGGCAGTATTTATTATTGATTTTTTTTTAAGAAAAATTTGTTTTCGAAAATTGAGAACAAGTAAAGAGTAGACGTTCGTAATTACGCTCTTACCCGGGAAAATAAACGTCAAAACACACGAAAGTCGTTATTCGGTTTTAATTAAAACTTTAAAATAAACCCCAAGTAATAAAGTTTTCCCGCATTTATATTCTATTTTTTTTTTTAAATTTGTTTTTTTATAATATTCCTGGTAAAAATAAAATTGGCATATGGAAAACGAATAAGGAGACTTAGGTAATATCATTACTCCCACAGTGAACCGAGTTCATCGGTGACCGTGAGGATTAAGTGGAGTAAATAATAAAGAGAGTGCAACAAAATTGCCGGGAGAGGAGAAATAGAAACAAGTTGCAACATAACCGCGTGGAGGTGGATGTTGCGGAAACATTAGGTCGCAGAGCAACAAGTTGTTGCATAACCGCATGGTCGTCGAGATTTTAGATTTGCATGGTACTTACCGCATTCTTGGTGAAATATCTCCGTTATTGTAATCCATTTCTTTTATCTTACGTTCACACTAAATGCATTATTTATTTTTTTTGCCCGATTAATTCAAACATTTATTTTCACATTTTTTTCTTCCTTTTCTTCCCGCCATTTATATCATATATATATATTTTTTCTTTTTGCCACACATACGTACATATTTTTCTTCTAATTTCACTTCACAGGACCAATTTTTTTTGTTATTTTAATCATATTTGTACAACGATTCCGTATTTTTTTTTAACGCTTCTTTCCCCGAATATATATTTTTTTTTAAATTGATTTTCGTGCCCGATAGTTGCGTGATAGCCACCTTCACGCGATCGATACTGATCCGATCATAGTATCAACAACGAGTTATCCAGCGTGATTTTAATGCAAATTCCAAGCTAGATGACATTGAACTCTACAAGGCATTGTAGTCAGTGACCCAATTTTCCAGCCTGAGTGGATTGAGTTGTTTCAGGTCCATTGTTAGGAATAGAGGAGTAGAATAAGGAAATAAATATTGGAAAGAGGATTTTTTTTTGTGTATATTTATGGTTGGAGAAAAGGTGTAAAGCAAAATTTATATATATTTAAGCCTAGTTATTAGTTATTAATTATAAAATGGAAATAAACCGTCTTAACCAAGAAGAGTTGGGCTACGAGATGGCCATCAGGGGGCTGCCCATTGGAAAGGTGGATGAAATGAGAACGGCTTTACGGGCAACGTGGAAGGTGGAGAAGGAGTGCAGTCCAACCATTCTGGATCCTTACCCCTTTTCATATGAGGAGGACTTGCAGGCGCTCCAGAAGAAATTGAGGGAATTAAACCTTCTGTATGAGTCCTTCCAAGGGGATGTGGAGTCAAGTGAATATAAGAAATTATTCACAAAAATAGAGTGGGCTCTTGGAAGGATGAGTAGAATGGCGGCGGTGGAAGAGGGACAGAAAAAAGAGAAGACACGTATTAGGGCTGATTTGATTGTGCTTCTGGGCTCACTACAGATAAAAGCGGACGGTGAAGATGTGGAGGATGATTCTTCGGAAGCGGCCGCGGATTTATCGATACCGGCAACAGTGATGACGAGCCATAGGGCCCAAGCACAAGTCCACAAATGGGGTATCCGGTTTTCTGGCGAACAAGGACAGTCGGTCAATTCGTTTTTGGAGAGAGTAAACGAGATGGCCGAAGCCAGAGGCGTTACGAAAGGTCAACTTTACCGAGCTGCATTGGACTTGTTTACAGGTCGGGCATTAATATGGTATAGGGCTTATAAAGACTCCTGCCATTCAAGGAACGATCTGGTCAGGGAGCTGAGAAAGGAGTTCCTCCCACCAGACTGCGACGATCGGCTCGAGGAAGAAATTCGTAGGAGGACACAAGGAAAGGACGAAGCAATAGGGATTTATGTCGCAACAATGAAAAATATGTTCTCGCGGATGAGCGATTCCCTTTCGGAAGCCCAACAGCTAAGGATACTTAAAAGGAATATTCATCCCTTCTACCAGACCCAATTAGGACTGATGGAAGTTGAATCAGTGGGTCAGCTGGTACAGTTAGGACGTCAATTGGAAGCCATCCGGGTTTCGGCAGAGGCTTTTGTTCCCCCTCCTTCCAGACGCAACCAAACTCTGTTAGAACCGGATCTGGCCTATGTGTCGGTAGAATCCCATGCGGTATCGGCCGTCGAGTCCAATCTCAGCAATAAGAGGCCAGCAACAGGTAGGAGATGTTTTAGGTGTGGCCGTACTGGACACTTTGCGCGACAATGCCAAGGGAGAAGGTGCTTCGGGTGTGGCGCACCCGGCACGATTCGTCCTCAATGCACACGATGTAACCCAGGAGTGGAGACCCAAGCGCCAAGGGCTGCGGAGCCTCATCAAGAAGCGGGAAACGAACCGGGAGCCCGAGCTTAAACGGCGGGTCAGGTATTCCGGAAAGAGCCGTAGCACGTCCGACCGAAGAAGAACTCTGGCCAGCCGAAGGTGGAGAGGCTCAGCACGTAATCGTGGATTATATTTTTCACAATAGTGAAAATGATGAGCGTCCCCACTTAGTGGTGGAAGTGTTAGGGGTAGAATTTTGTGTGTTGCTGGACTCCGGGTCAAGTAGGACGGTAATCGGCGGACCAGGCTGGAAGAAACTGAGGAGGATGAACTTCAAGGTATGGCAACCGGCGAACAGCGAGGCGCGTTTAGCGGATGGGAAACCCGTAAGTATTACAGGAGTAGTGAATCTCCCCATCACCTTAGAGGGTAAAGTTTTGGTATGCGAAGCTCTAGTTATACCGGAACTAGAGCACTCCATTCTACTGGGCATCGACTTTTGGCGGAAGATGGGTATTTTGCCTGATTTCACGGAAAACAGTTGGAAGTTCCGCGAGGCGAATTCGGAAATTCAGGTGAGTGCTCTGGAATGTAGGTCGAAACTTTCACCTAGTCAACAGCGGGAGTTAGACCAACTGGTGGACGAAGCGAAGGCGAAAATGGGAACCAAGTTAGGTTGTACCGACAAGGTAGAGCACACCATCGAAACGGAATCACCACCCATTAAACAGCGCTACTACCCGGTATCACCAGCGATGCAGAAAATAATCCACGAGCAGCTGGACGAAATGCTGGAAGCAGGAGTTGTAGAACCATCGAACAGTGCCTGGTCGTCACCCGTCGTCTTAGTTAAAAAGAAGGACGGAAAATACCGCTTTTGCGTGGACTTTCGAAAGCTGAATAAAGTAACGAAGAAGGACGCTTACCCATTACCATTCGTATCTGCTACATTGGACAAATTGCGAGATGCCAAGTATTTGTCATCCTTAGACATTAAGTCTGCATTTTGGCAAGTTCCTGTGGCGGAGGGGTCAAGACAGTATACAGCCTTCACTGTTCCAGGCAGAGGACTATTTCAATTTAACAGGATGCCTTTCGGTCTGACAAACTCTCCAGCTACTTGGCAACGTCTGATCGATAGAGTGCTGGCAGGGACCTGGGATGATCGCGTTTTGGTCTACCTTGACGACATAATTATTGTCACCCCGACTTTTGAGGAGCACCAGCAAGCATTAAGGGAAGTTTTGGATAAGCTTTGGCAAGCAGGCTTGGTTATTAACTTCGAGAAGTGCAAGTTCTGCAGGGCAGAATTGAAGTACCTAGGGTACATAGTCGGCGAAAATGGACTACATGTCGACCCTGGGAAGGTTCAAGGCATCCTAGACATAGCCGTCCCAAAATCGGTATCAGAAGTGAGAAAGTTTATAGGCACAGTATCCTGGTACCGACGTTTCATACCCAATTTCGCAACACTTATTGCCCCGATCACAGAGCTGTTGAAGAAGGGACGAAAGTTCATCTGGACGCCGCAGTGCGAGGAAGCTTTTAGGAGGGCCAAAAATAAGCTGGTAAGTGCACCTATTTTAACTTGTCCCAACTTTGAACTCCCTTTCATCATCCACACCGATGCGTCAGGCCATGGATTAGGTGCGGTCCTCACACAACAAGAGGAGGGCCAGGACAAAGTCATAGCATGCCTCAGCAGATCATTAAGTCGTCCGGAACGGAACTACTCGACAACCGAACGCGAATGTTTAGCAGTATTATGGGCTATAGAGAAACTACGACCATATATTGAAGGGACCAAGTTCAAGGTGGTAACCGATCACGCGTCCTTAGTATGGCTGCACAATTTAAAAGACCCCACGGGACGTTTGGCGAGATGGGCGATTCGGCTGCAGCAGTACGATTTTGAAATCATCCATAAGAAGGGCAAGGAACACCTACTACCAGATTTGCTGTCAAGATCCGTCCCTGCCCTCGATTGTCTCAGCAACGACGCCTCGAAGCCCGACAGCTGGTATGAACGCATGACCACACAAGTACGAGGCGACCCAGAACATTTTCCGGATTGGCGATACGAAGACGGTAACCTTTGGAAGCACATTCGTCCAAAATACCCCGAGTTGGCTCAGGAAGGTTCCAGTTGGAGAAAGGTCGTAACTAAGTCGGAACGTAAGAAAATCATGTTGGAAGCACATGACGCCCCAACCGCGGGGCATGGTGGTGTTAAGAAGACCTATGACCGACTTGCCCAGCGATTTTATTGGCCTAAAATGAAAAGCGACGTCGCATCCTACGTTAAACGTTGCGCAGTTTGCCAGTCAACTAAGCCAGAACGCAAAAAGGTCAGCGGATTAATGGTACCAAGAGTGGTGGCTAACCGACCGTGGGAGTGCATTTGCATCGACCTATTGGACCATTACCTCGCTCCACCCGTGGGAACAAATATATTCTGACGGTGGTCGACTATTTTAGTAAGTTCCCCTTGCTTTTTCCGTTGCGTTCTGCCACCGCTCCCCCGATATGTCGTGTGCTGGAGGAGAATGTTTTTCTCCTTTTCGGTATACCTCAGTCCCTGATTTGTGACAATGGTCCTCAATTTAAGTCAGAAGCATTCAAAAAGCTCAACGCCGAATATGGGGTCGCAGTCAAATATACGGCATTTTACCACCCCCAGGCTAACCCCTCGGAACGCATGAACCAAAACGTGAAATCTATGCTGCGTGCCTATGTGGCGGATAACCACCGAGTATGGGATACATATTTGGCCAAGGTAGGTTGTGCTATTCGGACAAGTACTCACGAAGGGACCAAGCTAACTCCGTATTTTGTTAACTTCGGGAGAGAAATGACTATGCGTGGCGAACTGAGACAACCGTCTGTTCAGCTGGAGAACCAGGGAGAAGTACGCGCTAAAGCATTAGAAGAGGTTTGGAAAGATGTGAACGCGAGGTTGAGTAAAGTAGCGCAAGCCACTCAGCAGGGATATAACCTCCGGAGGAGGGATCAAAGGTTCTACAAGAATGATTCAGTTTGGCGAAGAAATTATGTGCTGTCCGACGCTGCTCAATACTTCAGCGCGAAACTGGCCCCGAAGTATGTTGGGCCCTATACTGTAGCGAAGGTATTGTCACCATGGACGTACCAGTTAAATGATCAGGTTGGAAAAGATGCGGGAGTGTGGCACGCGAAAGACCTGAAAGCATATGAAGCTCTGTCCCACCTGGTTAGGATGAATTCGAAGTTAGGGATAAGGAGTGTAAGGGAAAAGTGTCTTGGGAATTTGGAGTTGGGGTTGGTAAAATCTTATAGGTAATTGAAGTTAGAACCAGTGTAAAACTGCATTGAATTGAAATTATTGAAGTATTAATTGATTCGAAATTAGGATTAAGGTAAATCTATAGGAAATGCAATTAGAATTAGTAGTTAGGATTAGTTACAGGGAAGTGAAGATAGGGCAAGTTGGACTCCTCAACTAGTAGTCATGTGGTATTCGAGAAGGGACCGATACTTGGGCCCTCGATTAAGACAGAATCATTAATTCAGTTCCCCCAAGAGATTTCTTTCGAAATCTCTCGGAAGAAGGGGAGGCATGTTATGTCCTATATTCGCCCTAAAAGAGAATAGGATTAGTTAGAATGACCTTGAATTACCTTGTTTTTGCCGTCTACCTGTTTTGAAAACGATACTGTTGATAAACTTTCTTTCCAGAGCACCCGAGAGGAAATACAAAGCGGCGGTGACTCCTATCGAGCGACGATTATCGGACTCCCTGGAAGAAGTGGGAAAAGGATGAGGAATCGTCAACTAAATTAAATCAAATTAAATTAAGTTCAACTTACTCGTTCGCGCACGTTTTGTAAAGTGTAAACGCGATGCAAAGCTTCCCAACCATCCTAACCTCCGAAAATCTCGAGCAGGATTTTTTTTGTTACTCCAAGTTCCACAGGTAACTATCGCATCCGCACGAAAGACCAGTGGCCAGGGAGAACTCCAACGTTAATTAAATTAAATATAATTGCCCACCCCGGGATTTCTCTAAATGTGGCCGGGGGCTGTCAAGCCCAACTTTCAAACTCAAAATTAAGGCAAGCCCGGCCTCGAGAATTTTCCCGGAGGTGGAAAGTGTGATGCCCAGGACCCAGTGCGCATTTTGATAAAGAAAATTTAATTTGATTAATAATATTTTTTACCGCTTCCAAGCGGGCCAAACCGATTTGGAAGGCGCACTGGAAGTCCCTAAAATAGTGGGCAAGTAAGAATATAATTCGGGCCCCTGGAGCGGTCGCCCTCTCTTTGGGTTTTAGTTGCCAGTGAATAGTGCGTGTGGAAAAAAAATATAGGAGTGAAAAGATATAGTAGTGAGATAATGCAAGTGGAGTCAACCCTTAAGGAGGAACTGCAGGAATAAAAAGGAAAGTTTTGCATCGTGGGATACCCTATCTGACGTTAAGTAGAAAATTTCCTTTGATTTTGTATTTATATTATTTTTTTTTGTTTTTTTTTTAAATATTTCTTTGAATTGCCTTGTTAGAGAATAAAGTGATAAGTGAGAATAAGGAAATTTCTTTCGTTTTTTTTTATATATATGTATATATATTTTTTTTATTATTTTGTGTGGTTCGTGGACCAAAACAACCACGTGGCGCCCTCTAAAGTCGGACGTGCGCCCACGGCCCACTTAATGAGCTATCGGCACAAATTGGCACGTAACAATATATGAACAATTGAGTAATAAACGGTTATTTTGTTAATATTTCGGATTTTCTAAATTCTATGAAGGATATGAACCAAGGAGAAATAAACGGTTATTTGGGATTATTTCAATGGGTATGATGCAAAGTTCTAGAATTTTCTAAATTCTATAAGATAGGAAAGGTCAAAAAGATAAACGGTTATTTGGGAACATTTCGACTTCTATGATTCAAATGTTTAATGAATTTTCTGAATTTTATGAAGT
The DNA here is from genome assembly GCA_949987705.1 of Thereva unica. Taxonomy (NCBI): domain Eukaryota; kingdom Metazoa; phylum Arthropoda; class Insecta; order Diptera; family Therevidae; genus Thereva; species Thereva unica. The sequence continues at coordinate 47,870,069 of OX465282.1, read as the reverse complement.
AAAGAATTTAAATAGTAAAACTAATAAATGAATAATCGAATAAAATAACTCGAAGTAAGAGAATTTAAATAGTAAAACTAATAAATGAATAATTTGTTAAAATAAATTGAATTAAAAGAATTTAAATAGTAAAACTAATAAATGAATAATTTGATAAAATAAATTGAATTAAAAGAATTTAAATAGTAAAACTAATAAATGAATGATTGAATAAAATAATTTGAATTAAAGGAATTTAAATAAGAGAAACTAATAAATGAATAATTTGATAAAATAACTGGAAGTAAAAGAATTTAAATCGTAATACTAATAAAGGAATGAGTTAAAAAAATGACCTAAGATAAGAGAACTATCCACATAAGAAAATTTTTGAAGATCTAAATCATTGTTAACATGATCGAATAAAAACCCCCACGTGAGGCCCTCGGGAATAATGATGCCTCCGCGAAGGGCGAGTTCCTTCCGCTAGATACCACCGGGCACTTAGCCCCTCGAGGATGACCGTTTCTCATTGACCAAAACACACCATTCGACCCTTTTGATCGGCCCCTTCTCGTTGACCTCGGTAGGCTCGTTTCTCTCCGCCGCCGCCTCTTTTCACAATTTCGTATTAGGCACGAGTTTCTATAGTTATAAACTGTCACATTTCTGCTTCCCTGTACCTCAAACCCCACCCCATCCGGCAAGCTAGTTAGTGCACCGCACGTCGTGCCGACGATCGATGCAGCGGATGCATACATTTTCGGCGATAGTCCTTGGCGGTCGAGCCTCTCCAGCCACCCTCTGGTCTGCTCCCTTTTCTGAGTTTCTCTAGTTTTGTGACGATAGTCGGTTATCTATCTTGTTTAGATTTGTTTTCTTTTATTTCGTGCTATGGCACACCCACTCCCGACAGTTACAAATGGCGCCCAACGCTGGGCTAAGGAGCTTAGTTCACGCTGAGTCCTTAGTCTAACGGTCCGATGTCCGTTCCCTTCGGCATTTCATTTTCTTCTAGGGTGTTTTCCCTCCCATGTCATCGGTTTTAAATACTTTCTTTGAAATTTCAGCCGAGTTTCTTTTGGAATTTTTTTTGTGTGGCTCTAGCCAACGAGAGGAGCCAGAAGTGGACTTCCTTCAGAGTTACAAGTTCCACTTCTCAGTCCAAGTCCCCCCCCGGCTATGGGCGAAGGTACTTACCGCGGTACCCTATCCCTCATAGCTTCTTGTGCTTCCTCTTCAACCACTTGGAGTCTGGTTAACAGGCGTATACCGCCTGACTCTGCGCGAGTCCACTGACAGGGAACGCTGAATTTTAGTTTTGTTCTTCTGCTAATTGTATGGACGGGTTAATGTCGTATTGTCGGACCTGCACCGTCTGGGCTACCAGGCGTCCTATCGCCTGGCCTTGCGACAGGGTCGATATTTCGGAATGCACCCGCTCCCGTTCAATGACCGTCTGACAATCCGCCTTCCTGGAACTCAGCAGAGTTGCTGACCAGTCGTGGTGGAATGGCAGAGCAGTATATTTATTTCTCAGAGAGGCTTCTATCTCTTCTCCTTGTATCTCTTCTCCTTCAATCACTTCTCTATCTTGTTGTTGTTGGGTCATCGGGCTCCGGTCACCGTCGAGGTCGCTGATGTCCGTTGGTAGGGACGTCGATGTTGGGATTGTTGCTAGGCAGTAGTCTGGCGGCAACCCTTGCATCGGTCCCACAAGTGGAGACACTGTGGTTGCTGGCGACGTGAGTGCCACTCAGCGCCCAAGGCAATCTGACTGACATTGTCGCCGCCAGTCACCGCTGCCTTGTTGGGGGTGTCCTTTTTCCGGAGAGCCCCTTTATAAGCATTATTAGCACTTTTGTTCATAAGAATTTTCGCATGCTTATAGGCATCTTAATTTTGTTATGTGTTCATGCAACCTGCCTTGCATATATTATTTCACCTATATTTTCTTGTTCGTAATTTTTTATGACAAAATATATTTTCAAACATTTTTCAGGATAATATCTTCTCATGCATACAAATTTTTTTTTGATATTTCGCATATTTTTTTTTAAGTTAAGATACTCTTACACACAAAATTTTTTTTCGGTAGTTCATATATATATTCTTTTAGGATATCATATTTTTTACACATATAAATTTTGATATTTCATATATTCTTTCAGGATACAATGCATTTACCCATAAGTTTTTTTTATATTTCATAGATTCTTATAGGATAACTAGCTGGGACCCGGTGCGCCTACGCTGCACCCATAAGTCAATAGTAAACAATAAAAACCATCCACTGACTTAATATTTTTCGAGATATGAATTTTACACAGATGAAATGCCTCAAAGAACATGGGTCTTGCGTCGGCGCCATGAATCGGTATATTGAGTCTACTACATTGCTTATTGTATTCTACTTATCATACCCTTTCATTTGATACCCATGTTGAGGGGATTGTGAAGAAAGTGGTAATCCGGCCTCTTTAGACGGCCGCCATGGATCTAAAGATATATTTTGTATACTACATTGCTTATTGTATTCTACTTATCATACCCTTTCATTTGATACCCATGTCGAGGTGGTTGTGAAGAAAGTGGTACCCCGCTCTCTTGAGACGGCCGCCATGGATCTAAAGATATATTTTGTATACTACATTGCTTATTGTATTCTACTTATCATACCCTTTCATTTGATACCCATGTCGAGGTGGTTGTGAAGAAAGTGGTAATTCGGCCTCTTGAGACGGCCGCCATGGATCTAAAGATATATTTTGTATACTACATTGCTTATTGTATTCTACTTATCATACCCTTTCATTTGATACCCATGTCGAGGTGGTTGTGAAGAAAGTGGTACACCGCCCTCTTGAGACGGCCGCAATGGATCATTTTAGTTTCAATAGCGTCATGGCCTACCTATTGTTTGACAGCTGCGTAAATTTGAAATTTTCATTAAATGTAATGATTCAATTTAATGACACTTTTACATTTGTCAAACAATAGGTAGGCCATGAAGCTATTGAAACTAAAATGAAGTGAAAATTCCTAAAATTACCATTTTTGTTTGGATTTTGCAGCTGTTTTTTTGGTTAAAGGTATAAAAAATAGCCTACGACCTATTCTCAGACCTACCAAATATACACAAAAAATTTCATGCAAATTGGTCGACCCGTTTCGGAGGAGTACGGTAACAAACACTGTGACACGAGATTTTTATAGATATAGATATACTCCCTACTCATATAATTTTCGATCATTCACATAAATTTTTCTTGATAACATATTATTTAAATATAAATTCTTGGATTCATGTTTTTTTTGATAACATAAATTTTTTTACATATAAAATTTTTCGCACTCCCATTTCGAAAAAGGGGGGGATTTCGGTCTTAAGTCTTGCTCCCTACATTTTCTCATTAGTTTCGTCAAAGTAGTTTCCTCAACTTTTTCCACCACGGGTAGTATACATCTGTGAGCGAACAGTGATCTAACCAGAACTGCTCATTTTTTGTCCCGGGGCAGTCCCTACGCACCAACATGACTGGCCGGGCTAAGCCTAAGAGGAAAGGGGCAGCTGCTGCCCAAGGGGCCGACGATCCTCCGGGTGTATCGGACCAATTGGAACCCTCTGACCACTCCGGTGTTGAAGATGAAACCGCCGGCCAAGACTCGCCTGGAGACGCAGGGGAAGGTCCATCCAAGATCTCCAAAGCAGACCTGAAGAGTGCCGTCGACAAGGCCCTATTGCTCTTCGGAGCCTGAATGTGCCCTCTCAGAGGCGCCCCCTAGACCCGCCAGCCTTCAAGTCCCACTGGCCTTAGATTTTCGCCAGAGGACCTCTAATGTTAGTGCCCCCCCCCCTCACCAAGAGCATACGCTTCCTACATTCCAGCTTGCCATCCGGACCCAGCGACGTTTGGCCAACAGGACCCACTATGGGGCCCCCATTACCACCTGCCGAATCCCGTTCCCCAGCAGCCAGGTCCAGGTACAAGTCCCCAGTGGTCCACTGGAAGCTCAGATTCTCGGGTCGCGAAGGCGAGCTCCCCGCTGAAGAGTTTTTATTCCGAGTGAGGACGAGAGCTGAAGACGAGGGAGTCCAGTCCCCCGAACTACTACGTAACATCTCAGTACTACTAACCGAAAGGGCTGAAGATTGGTATTGGGCTCAATTCCGTAGAGGGTACCCCACCCTCACCTGGCAAGATTTTCGCATGAGTTTCGTGGAGCAGTTTGGCGGTCAAACCTCCGAGTATCAAGTCATCAAAGAAATACTAGAGACCAAGCAGGGGAACTTGGCCTTTGATGATTATGCTGCCAAGATTTTCACCCTCCATAATCGGCTGTCAAGGCCGATGCCTCCGACGGAGTTGGTTCGCATCTTGATGCAAAACTTGAACGTCTACCTAGGGTCCGCCATCATGGGATCCTCGTAACAAGATGTGCGCCAACTTCGCGAGGCTTGTTTGAGGGTTGAAAGCTGGCAGCGAGAAAAGAGGGGCGACCACCAAAACCTGCCCAAGGTCCGAGTCGTTCCTGCTGCATAACCCTGAAATTAAGCTGCGCCGGCTGCACGCCTCGGTCCAGGTGGCTGACGGCAAGACAAAAGAGGTGCTGGGTTATATTGTAGTCCCTATCACCTACGGGTTTCGCACCATCGTAATCACTCTGTATATAGTACCTGGATTGTCCCAAAATCTGTACCGTGGTGACGATTTTTGAAGGGCCTTTAAATTGGCCCCACATATTATAGGGGAAATACACCAACCCCCATCCCCGGACCCCAACAGTCATCACCTCGATGAGTCCCAACAGTTACGGTGAAGGATGCCTATCCACTGCCCCACATAGATGGCCTTTTAGGACGGTTGCAGGATACCCGCTTTATCTCGGTGATTGACCTCAAGGATGCCTTCTGGCAAATCCCCTTAGAGGAAGGGGCATCCCTTTACCATCATCACCGATCATGCCAGCTTGAGGTGGCTCATGAGCCAGACTGACCTTAACGGCCGCCTAGCACGGTGGAGCCTAAAGTTGCAGGGCTTCCAATTTTCAAATGAGCATCGCAAGGGTAGTCAGAACGTGGTGCCGGACGCGCTGTCACGAGTCGATTGCATTGATGAAGTGCAGTTCTGCCGTGACGTGGACCTTACGTCCCCAGCCTTCAGGTCGGAGGACTATCAACATCTCGCTGATAAAATCAGCAAAGATGCGGAACGGTTACCTGACGTCCAGGTTTCGGACGAATATGTGTTCCACCGCTCGGCCCCCCGTACTGGCGACCCTGAGACAGATGACCTGTTATGGAAATTGTGGATCCCTGCAGAACTAACCACTTCTCTGGTCGAATCCGCTAACGCACCCTCTCAAGCTTCACATGGAGGTATCCGTAAGACACTCGCAAGATTGCGCGAAAAATATTACTGGCCAGGCATGGTAAGCCAAGTTAAATCCTATATCGCAACCTGTGACACATGTAAAACCACTAAGGTCCCCAACACTATCCTACGGCCCCCTATGGGTGAAGCCATGGAGGTACAACGTCCTTTCCAGGTCCTATACGTGGATTATATGGGCCCCTACCCCCGATCAAAAAAAGGCCATACAGCCATCTTCGTGGTCTTAGACGCATTTTCCAAATATACGTTCCTCCACCCAGTACCTGCTGAGACCTCTAGCGCAGCCACCAGCTTTCTCGAACACCGGCGTGGAATATGCCTTTGGTGTCCCGGAGAAAATTTTTTCCGACAACGGAAGACACTTTACTTCCAAAGAGTTCGAGAAGCTATTAACTGACTACGGCATACAACACCTACGCACGGCAGTCTATGCTCCGCACCCCAATGCGTCTGAGCGAGTAAATCGTTCAGTGCTGGCTGCCATCCGCGCTTATATCGGCACCGATCACCGTGACTGGGACAAACACCTGTCGGCTATAGAGTGCGCCTTCCGTAGCGCTCGCCATGAGTCCATCGGCACCTCTCCCTATCAGGCTCTTTTCAGATACCCCATGGTCCTTCACGGATCAGCGTATCCACTGCTGAAAACCCTGGAAGCTCTGAAAGGAGGAGAGATTGATGTACTACCGGCTGTGGACCGCGAACAAGTCCTACGTGGGCAAGTAGAGCACCAGCTCGCCGCAGCCCACGCTAGGCACCAGAAAAATTACAACTTACGTTGTAAGGCCGTACGTTTTTCGCCAGGTCAGACCGTGTATTATAGGACCTTCCCAGTCAGTAAGAAAGCTGAACGCCTCTGCGCCAAACTAGCTGACAAATTCACAAAGGCACGAGTGAAGAGACCGATAGGCACCAGCCGATACGAGTTGGAGGACCTGACAGGGCGTAGCCTTGGTATCTACCACGCTTAAGACATTAGGTCCTGACGAGCGAACTATTGGAAAGTAGCCCCCCGACCATGAGTTCAGGACGACGACAATATGGCATTGCCGGAAGATCGAATTCATGGGCGAAGGCACTTGCCGAAGGAGGGACTTAACACTTCCGTAGGTATTTTCGGGACAAAGTGGGGTTGCCTCGAGTCTCCTATCGGAAACACGAAGTCACTACGAGGCTCGATTAGGTTCCAAACAGTCCCACCATGTCGCGACCCAGCCTGTTTCGAAACAAGTCCACCCCGAGTAGCCCTAATAAGGCATCTCGCCGGCTTCACCGGTTAATAATAGGGTACCCGCCGAGGTCCGCTTAGGTAGCTTCCCTAGCGGATGGTACACCTCGTTGTTTTGCTTGGTCGTCTGGGACCAAGTTTTAATATCAGACTTTACCCTAAGGCTGCCAGACCAGTCTACATGTCATGTCGCTTCGCCCTGGGAGGAAAAGTTCCTAGGCTCCTAGGCCCTAATTTCTCGACGTCCACTCTTCGATAGCTGCGATGCCTAAAGACCAGCATGGTGCTGTGTTTTAACGAATACTATGGCTTCATTGGGTTCCAACGCATTCGGATTGTTAATTGATTTGGTTCTCCTCTCGAATCTAGAGATTCGATAAAAGTGCTGTTCTACATTAGCACCCGCTCCTTCAACTATTCTGACGGTTAGAAACATGTAATTATTCGAGAGGGGGCCCGCCAAACCCTGTATCTCTTCAGGAAGGTTGCAGAAAACACAAGAGGCTGTCTATCAGTTATTGGTCGAATTGCCGAATGAGGTATAACCTGCTCAACCAACAACATAAAGCCCAGGTCGAGTATTCTGTCATCTCCCGCTATTACCATATAACGACCATCTTCAGATCTAATAAAACCTTTGTCACCAAAACCCAGCAGCTTAGCAGATTTAGTCCGGATTCTTGTAAGGGATTGATAGCAGGTGTAGCTCCATCGGTAATTATAATACGGATCCTGTCACATTTGTTAAAATCGATCTTACTGCTAGTTCCCGAATCGAAGATTTCATCTTCATTAGTTGTTGGCTCAGGGGGTATGTAAAACTCTCTTGGATTTTTTTTGTGGCCTATCGTCACCCGCTCTTCGTCGGTTTTCTTCTTCCTCTCCCACCTCCTTCTAGACCATCCCTGTTACCACGGCGACTATCACGATTACCAAATCCATTTTCATAGCCCTCATCAAATTGTTCTGCGCCTCCATTGCTTCTATTTTTTTTTTTTATGTGATAGACTAGAGACTTAGGGAAAGCCCCCTTTGTACTGTTCGACAATCTATTTTTTCCTATAGAATGTCGAACAGCAGCTCTAGCCGGAAGATGAGAAGTAGAGAGAGAGAGAAGTACATAGGAAGGAGCTGCCACAACCTAGCCGCGATATATTTTTATTCCGCCTACTTCCAACCATTTCGCGACTCTGGCATCGGGGCATTTGAGAAACAACTCGCTGGAGTGTTATGCCTCCTGAAACGAGTTGAATCTCTTCAATCAACCGATGACATGCGCTTGGTGGAGTAGGGAAGGACTAGCAGAGGCTATGACAGGAGGAATCAGGAATGTAAAGAGGGGAGAAGAAAGAAGGAAAGTTATGTGGGTGGAAAAGTGGAAAAGGCGAAGGACCGTGGGGCTGGCCGGGATTCGAACCCGGGACCTCTGGGATAGTAGTCAGGCGCCTTACCCCTAGGCTACCGAGGCCCCCAATGAGCTTCTATGAGCTTCTTGCCTGAAGCCATCGCTTCTGTCACCATCATCGCGCCGATCGTCAAAACCCTCGCCGCCATCTTCCATGGGAATCTAACACCGCTTGGATTATGTCCATTTGAGTATGGAGCCGACGAATCTAGACACCCTCCAGGCTCATGAGGCCCAATCGACCCTACAAGACGCCTGCCGAAAAGAGCACAAGTGACATGCAGACATGTGACATGGGGTGCGTTTTTATGAAACAAAATGCTCAATTAGTGAAAATTCGTAGCTGTCTGAAATGTTAAAATGTACTCGCGGCAGTCATGTTTTTTTTTAAGTTCAGGTTGGTATGGGCGCCCCACGCTTTTCTTTAAGGAATGTGTGAGATTTTTTCCATTTTGATTTAAAAGTTTATGTTGTTTAAAATTTTCTTATTTTTGACCTTTTAGTCGATTTTTTTAGTATTTATATTAATTTTGTGTTCACAACTGATCAATATATTAAGGTAAAGAAAAGAGATTCTTAAATTTTTTTTTCCTTTTTTTTATTTTTTACTTTTTAGTAACGAATAGCGTTAATTAATACATTACAATTTCCAAACTTTTAATTAGATTATCATGTTAAATAAGGAAACTTTTTTACGTGTTTTGTATTTGTTTCTTTACAACAGTTCTAAAGTGCAGCCCAAAAATGCACAATTTGATGACCCCTCAAAAATCTAATAGCGCTCTACTTTTTTTTTACATTTCGAAAGGTAGTGTGTTCGCGTATACTGGCTGGAGCAATAAAAACTAAAAACTGGAAACTTATTTTTTTGCATCTTTTTAAATCATATTTTTATTTGCTATTTGTAGCTATGTTATGTCTTCCGCCATTTTTTAGTGAACGCCATATTTGATTTAAAACGACGTCATACAGTTTACTTTCTTACTCACTTTAATACACTTTCATTTGATATCCATACCGAGGGATAAGTAAATAAAAGGGTAAACCGCCATTTTGTGTTGGCCGCCATTTTGAATTGAAATGACGGGACACAGACAACAGTATTCTAATTGTCACTCCCTTCCATTTAATACCCATGCCGAGCGCGTTGTAAAGAAAAATTGATCCTCTGTTTTGTGTTGGCCGCTACTTTTATGCCGCCATTTTGAATTTAGGATGACGCTAATTGTATTCAACTTGTTATAACCTTTCATTTGATACCCATATCGAACGAGTGGCTTGTAAAGAAAAATGTAATCCGTCATATTTTTTTGGCTGCCATTTTTAATTTGGAATGACGCTGCACAGCTAATAGTATTCTACTTGTCACACTCTTTCATTTGGTACCTAAACAAACAGGTCCATTTTGTGTTAGCCGCCATTTTGTATTGAATTTGTAATGATGCAACACAGCTAACTGAACTCCACTCGTAATACCCTTTCATTTGACACCCATGTCGGGGATCGGGAAACACAATTGCAAAACTAGGCCGCCATTTTAGAGCCGCCATCTTGATTCTTTTATAAAAATGTCATACAGCATCGCCACATGAACTATGCATATGGTAAACATTTTGGGCTGATCAGTTACACTACATTGAGTAGAACGAATAATTCCAAGCATTTTATATTAAAAATCGTTTTTGTTACTCAACAACAAAATCAACAACAAAAAATGTATCAAAATGTCATCTTCGTGTATTGTCATCGGGAATATGTATGCCTGCAAAGTTTTATCCATTTGCATTGAGTAAAAGGCGGTTAAATTAACGTTACAAGATTTGATGCTCCGAAGTGAAAGTAAAGAAAAGAGTTTAAAAAATCGCCTGGAATGCGGGCTAACCGTGATTTTTTTGGTTTGTTCGTGCCTGCCTACGAGAAATCGCCTGCTCGGGCATGTTTTTTTTGTGGGGAAGGAGAGCGGTCGAGAAAAAAAAGATCAGGAACGAGAGTGGCAGTTGATTTTTGCGCCTGAGAAGGGAAGAAGTGCCCGACAAGATTCGGGATCAGGATTTGAGAGATTGCGCGTGGTTTTATCTCTGTTTTTTTTAAGTATACTTTTGACTAGTGAAGTTTAATGTAAAGAAAAGGGTGTTTTCGTGGAAGAATTAAGAATAAGGAAATTGCGCGCATAAGATGTCAAGCCGCGGGACGTGACTTCGCTGGAAGGAGCCGGTGCAAGCAGAAAAATAAGAAAAAAAAAAGATAAGTACCTCTCTGAGTTAATTTCTTTTATGATTCAAAGTTTAAAAATAAAATTTTCTAAATTAAATAAGATATGAAAGGTTAAAAAGATATACGGTTATTTGGAAACATTTCGATTTCTATGTTTCAAAAGTCTAATAATTTTTTTTTATTTTATGAAATATAAGAACAATTGAATAATAAACGGTTATTTTGTTAATGTTTCGGATTTTCTAAATTCTATGAAGGATATGAACCAAGGAGAAATAAACGGTTATTTGGGATTATTTCAATGGTTATGATGCAAAGTTCTAGAATTTTCTAAATTCTTTGAGATAGGAAAGGTCAAAAAGATAAACGGTTATTTGGGAACATTTCGACTTCTATGTTTCAAAAGTTTAATGAATTTTCTGAATTTTATGAAGTAAAGAATTTAAATAGTAAAACTAATAAATGAATAATCGAATAAAATAACTCGAAGTAAGAGAATTTAAATAGTAAAACTAATAAATGAATACTTTGTTAAAATAAATTGAATTAAAAGAATTTAAATAGTAAAACTAATAAATGAATAATTTGATAAAATAAATTGAATTAAAAGAATTTAAATAGTAAAACTAATAAATGAATGATTGAATAAAATAATTTGAATTAAAGGAATTTAAATAAGAGAAACTAATAAATGAATAATTTAATAAAATAACTGGAAGTAAAAGAATTTAAATCGTAATACTAATAAAGGAATGAGTTAAAAAAAATGGCCTAAGATAAGAGAACTATCCACATAAGAAAATTTTTGAAGAACTAAATCATTGTTAACATGATCGAATAAAAACCCCCACGTGAGGCCCTCGGGAATAATGATGCCTCCGCGAAGGTCGAGTTCCTTCCGCTAGATACCATCGGGCACTTAGCCCCTCGAGGATGACCGTTTCTCATTGACCAAAACACACCATTCGACCCTTTTGATCGGCCCCTCTCGTTGACCTCGGTAGGCTCGTTTCTCTCCGCCGCCGCCTCTTTTCACAATTTCGTATTAGGCACGAGTTTCTATAGTTATAAACTGTCACATTTCTGCATCCCTGTACCGCGAACCCCACCCCATCCGGCGTGCTAGTTAGTGCACCGCACGTCGTGCCGACGATCGGTGCAGCGGATGCATACATTTTCGGCGATAATCCTTGGCGGTCGAGCCTCTCCAGCCATCCTCTGGTCTGCTCCCTTTTCTGAGTTTCTCTAGTTTTGTGACGATAGTCGTTTATCTATCTTGTTTAGATTTGTTTTCTTTTATTTCGTGTTATGGCAGACCCACTCCCGACAGTTACAACCTTCATGGTATACCATGTACTTGAATGATGTTAAATCGAAAATGTGGAAGCGCTTAGAAGATGACCACTTTAATGAAGTTATCCCTGAAATAAAGTATAAGCAGGAGCCAGACGAATACATATTGCACATATATCAAGGAAAAAAGACTTCAGAAAACATTTTTTTTTAAAATATAAGAACTATGAATCAATTGAAGATTTTGTTGATGATGTATTTGGTCAAGTTCCTAGGAAGAATAGAAAGCATCCTGTTTTGAAGAATACAATAGACAATTATACACATCCAACGGCTAGCATAAAAACAGCTGAAAATAAAGAGAAAAAAGGTAGTGAAAAGAAGCATGATGTATTCGAACTCCGTTTAGAGGTATTGGGTGTTACGATAAAAATAAAAAAACCACTACCCTCACACTTGAATGTTAAAGATCTCATGACATTGCTTTTAGCCAATTTACACTTTTACGATAAACAACTTAGCGAGGAAGAAAAACATAAACGAATTATTGAAATTAAAAATACAATTTTTGAAATATTGAATAGACTGAAGAAAGATTCACTCAAAGCAACTCTCGAAACGGCACTCGAGAAACGGAAATAACTAAAAACAGTGAAATTTTGCAGGTCCCATATGAAAAACAAAGCTCGGGCGAATTTTTATCTACACCAGTACCTATTAATACAAACATAGATAATCTGTCAAACTTCATCACAGATGTATTTCTACAAACACCTGAAAACAAACGTAATCCTGATGCATTGTTGACAGAAATAAAAGAGTCATTTGACACTGCGGGCTTACGCCAAGAGCACAAGTCAATAATGGAAAAAATTAATTCTCTTGATACAACAATTAAAGAATTGATGTTGCGATTACCAAGAAGTACACAAGAAACTATAAAAAATTGCTCTGAGAAAAATATAATGCATATATACACTGATATTATTCAACCTAAAGCTATAGGCGACAAACTAGTAAGATATCTACGAATAATACCGATTCAAGAGTGTGGTACTATATTAAGATTTGAAAATGTAGAATACTGCCCCATTGAAATAACTTTTATTGAAAGTATTTCTATAAAAATAACTGATCATCAAGGTGAGTTAGTGGACTTTAAAACAAGTTATATTCCTACATGTAATGCTACATTTTAAAAGACAATAAAAAGTATAAATATTTGCACAACAGGCTGTTCTTGCATAGTGTTTATTGCGGGACCTAGCGTAGCGGATATGAGAATAATGGCAATTTGTATTGTATCGGCCTCAATGCTCCAAAATGTGTCCACCAAGAAGAAAGACAAACCCAGGCAAAAAGCGCAATTTTGAATCGTTACCTCTTTTTGTACCGTAACCAATTCCGACCTTATGATTTGTGTATTTGTTGTGTTTGTGTTGTTCTGAATCAGGGCGAGATTGTTGAAGCGATGTCAGTAACTGACATGTATGCCCCGCCTAATCTGCTCTTAATAGTGTAACGGCATGATGTCACTGTGAGACATGTTGTGCCCGTGTGTATAGTTAATAATAAATGTGCGGATATATATACCTTTATTTTTTATTGAACAATACCAACAAGAAACGAATAACCCTAGAACAAACTGTAATCCAAACTGAACTGGAACTCGTCAATTGGACATCAAAAACTGAATTGGAACAGGAACTCTTCAATTGGACATCACAACTGAACTGGAACAGGAACTCTTCAATTGGACATCAAAAACTGAACTGGAACAGGAACTCTTCAATTGGACATCACAACTGAACTGGAACAGGAACTCTTCAATTGGACTTCAAACTGGAACTGGAATTCTTCAATTGGACTTCAAACTGGAATTGGAATTCTTCAAGAGGCGACTGCAGCGGGACTTGTTCATCACTTGACTGTAGATAGTTGACTGACTTTTCCTGATTCCGGCCGCCCTTTTATAGTCTGAAACCGGGCCGACGCCTACTTGTAAATTTGTATTAACTACTTTGATGTTTTGCAAACTATAAATCGTCGCCTGCTGTTGTACGTTTCCCTTCCTTCAGGCCAGTGCCTGAACACATAGTATAAATAGAATTACGAGATGGATTCCTATTATACACGTTATTATTTAATACAAAGCGGCGGCGGCCTGTCAGATATTGGAGAATTATTATATCGTGGTCCAGTTATTTATCAACGTGGAAAAGGTATCGGTAGCTTCTTTAGTGCATTATTTCGACACTTAAAACCCATAGCTACATCAGGATTAAAAACATTGGCACAACAGGTTGTAAAAACAGGACAAGCTATAATACAGGATAAAAACATCAACAGCAAATCAGTTGAAGATATTTTAGAAGAACAAGGTCGAGTTGTTGTTCAAGATTTAGCTCAGAAAGGTACAAATAAACTGTTTGACGGAATGAAGGGTGCAGGTATAAAAAGACCCAATCCGTTTACAACTCTACATTTAAAACCAGCTGTTAAACGCAAAAGACGTGGCAAAACACTTAAACGGTCGAGAAATTGTAAAACTGAAAATCAAAGAAAAGGAATAAAAGCAAGAGTTTTGAAAACAAAACGGAAGATAGGTAAACGCATATTGGACATATTTGATAAATAATCATAATGTCGTACAAAGAATGCATGAAATCAGAATTGGATCTTTTTTCCACACCACCAGTTCAGAGCAATATTTTGAAAACAGAAGAAGTAGCATATAAGCCAATAGCCTCGCTCGACAACTCCTCCGTTTTAGAGTTTGTAACTTTGGGTCATGGAGATACATACCGTGATTTATCTAGCATTTATCTTCGTTTAAAATTGCAATTAATTAAAATAAAAGATGGAAAAGAAGAACTTGATCCAGATGATGGCGATGCTCCAGGTTTAATAAACAATATTTTACACTCCATATTTCGCTAGTGCACTGTATATATGAATGGAAAACCAATTGCTCAAACCGACCACAATTACAATTACCGCGCTTATATTGAAAATTTATTAAATTGCGGCAAAGATGCGGCATCTACCCATTTGGAGTCGGTCGGCTGGTATCTTGACAAAGATGACGCGGAAATTGCAGATATCGATAAACCCATTGCTGAATTACATCAAGGCTATTTAGATCGTCAGAAACTTTTCAATAAAAGTAATGTAGTTGAATTGATGGGCAAAATCCATACTGATTTATTTAATCAGGATAAGTTGCTATCAAACGGTGTCGATTTACGTGTAGTTTTATCGCTTGAAAAACCAGAATTTTATATTTTATGCAAGGACGGGACTCACCACAATTAAAAATCTTGGATGCAACCATGTACATGAATCACGTGACAGTTAATCCGAATATTTTATTAGCACATGAGACAGTTTTACAGCGATCAAACGCTATATACCCATGCAAGCGAGTTGAAGTTAAAAGTTACACTATTCCAGCAAACACTTTCACACTTTCACTGGATAATATCGTCATCGGACAGTTACCGAACTTAATAATTTTTGGCATGGTGGACAATGATGCTTACACTGGCAGAAGAACAAAGAACCCCTTCAACTTAAACATAACAACATTACCAGATTCAATTTATCAGTGAATGGCGTGCAGATACCAAATCAACCTCTCGAATTTGACTACTCAAAAGATAATCCGATTAGTACACGCGGATACAATACGTTATTCAGAGGAACAGGTATTCATTATTTCGATAAAGGTCATCAAATATCCAAGAAATTATTTGACAAGGGATGTTTTCTTCTCGCTTTCTGTTAAATCGAATCGACAGACAATTCATACAACGCAACTTGCGGCAATTTACTAAATCAGGGAACAGTACGAGTTGAAGGAAAATTTAGAGACGCGTTAAAAAATAGTGTGACATGCATTGTATATGCCGAGTACGATGGAAGCATTGAAATTGACAAGGATCGAAATGTTTACACAAATTTTTAAATCTATAAGGTGGATACGATATGTTCCAACTGTTAATTGGTGAATTGATTTATTACGGTAACAATGAGCTGTTTAATTAATGTGGAATACTTTTACGGAGGTGAATATACCTTCTTTAAAAAAGTCTCTTTCGCTGGATTCACTGCGCAAAATAAAACGTTCGTGAAGGAAATAATTTTTAAATATCCAACATCTACTACAGAATGCAGCGACTAAATTTGGTAACCTTGAACTAAAACGGATAGATGAAGACCTTATAAAAACTCTGGCGAAATTTAAGACAATCTTTGTTAGTGGTACACCAACTAAGGAGTTTATAAATAACTTCGTTAAGGCCCCCATACACGTTCCAATTGGTTGTACAGCGAAGTGCGGTTGTACAACCAAAACTATCGATTGTGGGCCGGTCGGCCGATCAAAATACATTGAGCTTATAGGTTTGATGAAAATCTGGTTGTACAGCCAATTTGACCGTGTATGGGGGCCTTTACATCTCTCACCAGTGTCATTGACCTAGAAGCAGAATTTACCTGTGAACAAGAATGAACACGATCGAGCTTGCAACTGCATTGACAAACAATCGCGTAACAAACAAATTTTTTAGAGGAGTCTTCCCATGCAATCATCTACCACAAAAAATAAAAAAACCAGCATGCGTCATAGCTAATACAGACCCAGCACACAAAGACGGAACTCATTGGGTTGCATTATATTTTCCTAAACAAGGTGTTCATGAGGACCGTTTTTTCGCGACCCGTTTTTGGTAACTGATTTCGGAAATACGGTAATCTCACGGAAATCTCAAATTATCAAACAAAAACTTGCCTTGTCAAACAATAAATTCTATTTATTATAATTCCAACTAATAATTTTATTATAAAATCACAAGATGAACTTAATATTTCAAAAATCAAAAAATATTCAAAAGAAAAAATCAAAGGTTGTGCGCGTATCAAAAAAACTGTGTGGAAAGCTTGCGTATTCTATTTCAATATCAAAAAATGTGAGAGATTTATCCAAGTATTTTTCTCATATATATATCAAATGTCTACGTGATTTTTGCAAGCTCTCCGTTACATCGAAAAAAATCCCCTTATAAAATTCTTATTCGATCCCTCCACCATTCGCTCTTTTTTGCAGCTTTTAAGAGAATTTACGATCGAGAGCTTTAACAAGTTGGTAAAGCTCACGATCGAGAGCTGTCAAAAATATCTTAAAAGTTTATTGTGTTGTGGTGGCGGAGGATAAATAAGCATTTTATAAGGGTAAGTAATACTATTAATTTAATCTAACAAAATAATAACTAGTTTAATCTGAGGTGAAATTGTGCAAATTTAATCGTGATGTGAATATCTATTTTTGTTAATGTTTTTTCTTTAATGTTTACATTTAAGTGTTGTTTATGTCAATGTGAGGTTATGTATTTGTTTTCTAATTTGTTGATGTTTATATTTATTTGTCTAAATTGTCCTTATCTATTATCTATTAATTTCTAATTTGAATTATTAAATTTTAGGTCGAATTAGAGCACTCCCTCGGACGGACGGCGATGCGGATCGAGGCCCTCAGGATTGTGACCACTGCCAAACAGGTGAGTGTACTTATTTCTGATGACTCTTATTAATGTTTCCTTCTATTGCTTTTTAGGTGGATCCTGAACATGCTCCCGGTCCTTGAATCCTGTGGATTCGAAATGGATGCCTGCAAGGACAACTTTTAATAATGTTTTATCAAGATGATAAACAGACTGGATTCGAAAGGATAAAAGGACGGGAGGAAAGGATATAAAAGGACGGGAGGCACGGTATGTGATGTGTGATAGATTAAGAAGGTGTAGGGCTTGTGTTGGTAAATTCCGGTTCTACTGGCAGCAGACACAATTTTGTAATTGGTTTTTTAAATGTGTTATCCTTGGTTTTTATAGTAGCCACCCTCACTAGGTTGTCTGCCACTATGTAGCAGGGTATGATGCCTATGCTTACAATGAAAGCAAGAGTGCATGCTGGGGCACGATGAAGCCTTGTGTCCTTGCCGTAAGCAGTTAGAGCACAGTCCCTTTTTTGCGACAATATTTCTTTTTTCCATATGGGTCATTTTTAAAAATTGTTCACATGTCCTTATGCTATGGTTACCTGAACATAGTGTGCACCTTAATCCTTGTGAAGTATAAAATGATTGCCTCATTCCACTAACTTGTCTTGGAACGACATTAGTCTTCTTGTTATTTGTACCTAAAGCCTCAAGAGTTCTAAATTGACTTTCTAAAAACACCTTCAATTCTTGATATGTAGGGAAGTCCGTTTTGGCTCCAATGCTCTGTTCCCACAAGCGTTTAGTTTCATTGGGTAATTTTTCGCTGATAACGTAAGTAATTATGGTGTCCCAAGAATCAACGTCAATATGTAGATTTCGCAATGCTTGCAAAGTTTCATTCGTTGTATCTAAAAGATTACGGATGTTGATTGCCGAATCCTGTGAATATGCTGTCTGTCCAAATAATGTCTTCAATTGGGCCTTGATTAACAATCGTTTATTATTGTAGCGTTCATTTAGAGCTTTCCACGCTGGCATATAATTAGCTATTATGTTGAAGTGTTTTAATAATTGTTCTGCCTCTCCTTTCAGTGTCGATCGCAGGTAATGTAGTTTTTGGACGCTCGAAATCTTATTATTTTCATGGATCAATGTCACGAATAGATCACGGAATGAAGTCCATTCATTGTAACTTCCACTAAAGATAGGAAGATTGATCCGTGGTAACTTAATGCCTTCACGATCTGCTTGTACTTCTCTTTCGTTTAAGGGTGGTGGATTCGAAGGTCCTGCTAGTGGGAGCGAAGTTCCTACTGGGTGTAGAGTTTGGAATTCGTCCTGTATTTCAGCTTTTCCAAGTATATACCGCTCGTGCATTTCAGTCAAGAGGTCATCTTCAAAGTATTTGCTTGCCTGCGTGGGTAACTTTTCAAATGAGTCTTTGACAGGAACAAGCTCACGGTGACGCGATTTAAATTCTTGCCAAAATTCATTTAAGGCTTCTAAGCGAGCATCAAAATAGGATTTTGTTTTTCTGGTCTTAGAATCCTTTTTGAAGTTGCGTATGCATTTCAGGATGTTTTCGTACGTCTCAAATTGTTCCGCGATCAACATTTCGAAAGTCGGCAAATCCATATCGAAATTGAATGTGCATGCACTCATATGTAACAATATAAATAATAAATTGGGATAGACTCACCGGATTAAATCCTTTCTCTTAAAATTTCAAGTCAATGTGTGTGGTGGACGGGTTGTATGCAGGAACTATAATTATTTTAATTATATGCCTTTTTACTCCTTCGGGATCACTAGCTTTGTCCACTAATTTCTTCTTAAGTCACTGTTTTAGTTAAATCAATTAACAAATCACTGTTTCAGGTTCTGATCGTAAAGCCTAGTGAACACCGTTATTTTCAAGCTTATAAATTCTAAAATACACTATTGACGGACACTGTGATATTCTAAATGATAAATTCTAACCGACACTATTATATTCAATTCTAAAGGATATTTTAATATTCAAAATGATAGATTCTAACCGACACTTATGTTCAATTCTAAAGGGCACCGTGATTCAAAATGATAGATTCTGATCAACACTTATATTCAATTCTCAAAGACACTGTTATAGTCAAACTAATAGATTATAACCGACACTGGTATATTCAATTCTTCTTGTTAAAGGACACTGTTATATTCAATTCTTCTTGTTAAAGGACACTGTTATATTCAAATTCAATTCTAAAGGGCACTGTTATTCAAACTAATAAATTCTACACGACACTGTAATATTCAATTCGAAAGGATATTTTAATATTCAATTTACACCCTCTCAACCCGTTCTAATGCACTCAAATCACTTTTTTATGCATGCACTATGCTCCCTTTGTTCTCAAATATAGACACTCAACTTCGTTTTTTAATCTAATTTATACACTGTTCTTAGTAACCACCTTTTATGCACTTTCACTTTTTAGGTTTTTAATCAAAATCCGGCTCGAAGGACCAATTTTATGTTCATGAGGACCGTTTTTTCGCGACCCGTTTTTGGTAACTGATTTCGGAAATACGGTAGTCTCACGGAAATCTCAAATTATCAAACAAAAACTCGCCTTGTCAAACAATAAATTCTATTTATTATAATTCCAACTAATAATTTTATTATAAAATCACAAGATGAACTTAATATTTCAAAAATCAAAAAATATTCAAAAGAAAAATCAAAGGTTGTGCGCGTATCAAAAAAAAATTTGTTGTCTGTAAAGAGGGTTTACGGACGATAGTTTAACGTGACAACGTCATGAGAAAACATTGATGAAATGATTGCATACTTTTATGAATAAAATTGAATCATTTATATTAAACTTGCAAAAACCCGCGTGCGTTGCAACGCCTTTCAATAAAATAAGATTATGAGGACACAGTCTGCGATAGGAAAAAGCTATAGTGAAAAAAGAACAAATCTGGGAAAATTGATTTCGAAAGATGACCGCCAAGGACCAAATGATATATTGAGTATACTATATTGCCTATGGTGTTCTACTTATCATACTCTTTCATTTGATACCCATGTCGAAGGGGTTGTGAAGAAAATATTTATACGCACTCTTGAGATGGCCGCTATGGACCAAACGATATATTCAGTATACTATATTGCATATGGTGTTCTACTTATCATACTCTCTCATTTGATACCCATCTCGAAGGGGTTGTGAAGAAAATGGTAATCCGCCCTCTTGAGATGGCCGCTATGGACCAAACGATATATTGAGTATACTATATTGCTTATATTGTTCTACTTATCATACTCTTTCATTTGATACCCATCTAGAAGGAGTTTTGAAGAAAATGGTAGACCGCCCTTTTGAGATGGCCGCCATGGACCAAATTATAAATTGAGTATACTATATTGCTTATGGTGTTCTACTTTTCATAGCCTTTCATTTGATACCTATGTCTCGGGTGTTGTGAAGAAAATGGCAATCCGCCCTCTTGAGATGGCCGCCATGAATCTAAAGACATAGTCTATGGCATTCTTCTTATAATGCCCTTTCATTTGATACCAAAGTCGAGGGGGTAGTGAAGAAAATGATCATCCTCCCTCTTGAGATGACCGCCATGCACCAAACGATATATTGAGTATACTATATTGCTTATGGTGTTCTACTTATCATGCCCTTTCATTTGAAATCCTTATCGAGCGGTGTGAAGATAATGGTAATCCAACCTCTGAAGATGGCCGCTATGGACCAAACGATATATATTGAGTATACTATATTGCTTATGTGTTCTACTTATCATACTCTCTCATTTGATACCCATCTCGAAGGGGTTGTGAAGAAAATGGTAATCCGCCCGTTTGAGATGATCGCCATGGACCAAACGATATACTGAGTATACTTTATTGATATATTGAGTATACTATATTGCTTTTGGTGTTCTACTTACCATAACCTTTCATTTGATATCCATGTCGAGGGGTTGTAAAGAAAATGGTAATCCGCCCTCTTGAGATGGCTGCTATGGACCAAACGCCTGCTTTTCTGTTGAAATTGTTTTGCTATAAACCTCACGGAGCCCGAGACCTTTCCAACGAATGCAAAACCGTGGAAATCGGATCGTGCGTTCTCTAATTATAGCGTCTGGAAGGAAAACCCGACTTATTTTTATATTATAGATAATAACAGTAAACGTCCCACCTTGCGACTTGTAATAATAGCACAAGCAGGAACGCAAGGAAACTGTTATCGTTTGCATTTCACAGTTTTCGTCAGTGTAATGTTCACTATTTTCTTATACACCGGCACCCAGTTAGGCGACAGAGTGTTTGGCTTGCTTTGCTTATTGTTGACAATTTGACAAATTTAATCTTATTAATATTGACAATTTTAATCAAATTTTTAAGATTACTACGATCAAATTTTTAAAATTACTTCGGGAGATAACGGGACATAACGGGACATAACGGGACAATGAGTCATCATTTTTCGTGCATGCAGCCGGCGTTCATCGTTTTAATAGACGTTGTCACGTCAAAAAATTTGTTGTCTGTAAAGAGGGTTTACGGACGATAGTTTAACGTGACAACGTCATGAGAAAACATTGATGAAATGATTGCATACTTTTATGAATAAAATTGAATCATTTATATTAAACTTGCAAAAACCCGCGTGCGTTGCAACGCCTTTCAATAAAATAAGATTATGAGGACACAGTCTGCGATAGGAAAAAGCTATAGTGAAAAAAGAACAAATCTGGGAAAATTGATTTCGAAAGATGACCGCCAAGGACCAAATGATATATTGAGTATACTATATTGCCTATGGTGTTCTACTTATCATACTCTTTCATTTGATACCCATGTCGAAGGGGTTGTGAAGAAAATATTTATACGCACTCTTGAGATGGCCGCTATGGACCAAACGATATATTCAGTATACTATATTGCATATGGTGTTCTACTTATCATACTCTCTCATTTGATACCCATCTCGAAGGGGTTGTGAAGAAAATGGTAATCCGCCCTCTTGAGATGGCCGCTATGGACCAAACGATATATTGAGTATACTATATTGCTTATATTGTTCTACTTATCATACTCTTTCATTTGATACCCATCTAGAAGGAGTTTTGAAGAAAATGGTAGACCGCCCTTTTGAGATGGCCGCCATGGACCAAATTATAAATTGAGTATACTATATTGCTTATGGTGTTCTACTTTTCATAGCCTTTCATTTGATACCTATGTCTCGGGTGTTGTGAAGAAAATGGCAATCCGCCCTCTTGAGATGGCCGCCATGAATCTAAAGACATAGTCTATGGCATTCTTCTTATAATGCCCTTTCATTTGATACCAAAGTCGAGGGGGTAGTGAAGAAAATGATCATCCTCCCTCTTGAGATGACCGCCATGCACCAAACGATATATTGAGTATACTATATTGCTTATGGTGTTCTACTTATCATGCCCTTTCATTTGAAATCCTTATCGAGCGGTGTGAAGATAATGGTAATCCAACCTCTGAAGATGGCCGCTATGGACCAAACGATATATATTGAGTATACTATATTGCTTATGTGTTCTACTTATCATACTCTCTCATTTGATACCCATCTCGAAGGGGTTGTGAAGAAAATGGTAATCCGCCCGTTTGAGATGATCGCCATGGACCAAACGATATACTGAGTATACTTTATTGATATATTGAGTATACTATATTGCTTTTGGTGTTCTACTTACCATAACCTTTCATTTGATATCCATGTCGAGGGGTTGTAAAGAAAATGGTAATCCGCCCTCTTGAGATGGCTGCTATGGACCAAACGCCTGCTTTTCTGTTGAAATTGTTTTGCTATAAACCTCACGGAGCCCGAGACCTTTCCAACGAATGCAAAACCGTGGAAATCGGATCGTGCGTTCTCTAATTATAGCGTCTGGAAGGAAAACCCGACTTATTTTTATATTATAGATAATAACAGTAAACGTCCCACCTTGCGACTTGTAATAATAGCACAAGCAGGAACGCAAGGAAACTGTTATCGTTTGCATTTCACAGTTTTCGTCAGTGTAATGTTCACTATTTTCTTATACACCGGCACCCAGTTAGGCGACAGAGTGTTTGGCTTGCTTTGCTTATTGTTGACAATTTGACAAATTTAATCTTATTAATATTGACAATTTTAATCAAATTTTTAAGATTACTACGATCAAATTTTTAAAATTACTTCGGGAGATAACGGGACATAACGGGACATAACGGGACAATGAGTCATCATTTTTCGTGCATGCAGCCGGCGTTCATCGTTTTAATAGACGTTGTCACGTCAAAAACTGTGTGGAAAGCTTGCGTATTCTATTTCAATATCAAAAAATGTGAGAGATTTATCCAAGGATTTTTCTCATATATATATCAAATGTCTACGTGATTTTTGCAAGCTCTCCGTTACATCGAAAAAATTCCCCTTATAAAATTCTTATTCGATCCCTCCACCATTCGCTCTTTTTTGCAGCTTTTAAGAGAATTTACGATCGAGAGCTTTAACAAGTTGGTAAAGCTCACGATCGAGAGCTGTCAAAAATATCTTAAAAGTTTATTGTGTTGTGGTGGCGGAGGATATATAAGCATTTTATAAGGGTAAGTAATACTATTAATTTAATCTAACAAAATAATAACTAGTTTAATCTGAGGTGAAATTGTGCAAATTTAATCGTGATGTGAATATCTGTTTTCGTTAATGTTTTTTCTTTAATGTTTACATTTAAGTGTTGTTTATGTCAATGTGAGGTTATGTATTTGTTTTCTAATTTGTTGATGTTTATATTTATTTGTCTAAATTGTCCTTATCTATTATCTATTAATTTCTAATTTGAATTATTAAATTTTAGGTCGAATTAGAGCACTCCCTCGGACGGACGGCGATGCCAATCGAGGCCCTCAGGATTGTGACCACTGCCAAACAGGTGAGTGTACTTATTTCTGATGACTCTTATTAATGTTTCCTTCTATTGCTTTTTAGGTGGATCCTGAACACAAGGCTCGGCGGAGTACTTTGACTCTTTTGGAAGGTATCCCACCAATAAATATTTTCAAAGATTTCTATTAAATAATTCAAAGTGTTTTAGCTTGTAAAGCCTACGTGCGAACTCAATGTGTGATTGCAAGGATAGCTTAGAAAAAGATTGTTGCAATAATTCGATTTGTTTACCTTTTTATTTAATAACTATAATTCAATCTTAAACTTAATTTTCCTATAATCTTAGACATCCTCCGGGGCCTTGAAGCGTTCGCTTCAATGGATTTTTTTTTATATTTGATACATATTTTTTGATTTTATTTAATAAAATACACAATTCACCTGAGCTTGTTTGAGTTTTATTTTATAAACAACAAGTTTGAACTCATTTGGTGCTTTAAGATTTAAAATGTAGTTCTTGGTTTTTTTTTGCTCCTTTTTAAGTCCGTGGGTGGAGTGCCCTTGATGAAGGGGTTTCCTTGGGGGATGAAGTACCACCCGGCACGTTCTTTCCTTGTTTAGGGTAAATCGTCAGATTTTCCCTTCGAACTGTGTGCGGTATGAATTTTGGCGCGCATAATTTTCGTCCATGGGAGTGGAAGGGCCTTAATTTTCTCCCATAAGGCAGGTTCCACGATGACATTGGGCGTTGGTTGGTTGCGGCGTGCTCGATATTCGTCTAGGGTGATTTTTTCATTTTTTAGGATACGCTCAACAGGACCTGATATGGTTATAGGTTTTGAGGTAGGGATTTGTCGTGGCACTTGCCTTGATCCTGCAATTCGTTTGTACTGTCCTGCAGCTGTTGATACTTCGTGTATAGTTTTGATTTGTTTGATTTGGTACTCAAAGTCAGATAGTACATACTTGGCGTTATTCCTCGAAACTTTGTACTTGGCTTGTACTAGCTGAGACTCGATCTGCTTCCGTTCTTCATTAACGGCATCAGTGGTTGAGTTTAGTAAGATAATTTGTTCACGGAGTCTTGCGATTTCATTGGTCGACTTCTCTAAGGCTTGGCGGAGTTCATTTAGTTTTGAGTTCAATTCTTTTTGCTTAATGAGTAGACTTTGATGTTCTTTCTGCGCATTTTTTAATATATTTAAAAGTTTTCGTTCACGTTCCGTTGTTCCAATATCGCTAGATTGGCTAGATTTTCGAAATAGTAGCTCTTGTAGTATACCTATTTGAAGGCGAGAGTCTTCGAGTTTCTCAGTTGGACGACATAGTGGTTGAAAAGGGACATCTTTCTTCTCTAGAAAAGGTTCATTGTATAATCGAAGTTTAGTGCAAAGCGATTGGAGATCGGCCGGTCCTTGACGGGTTGTCTGTAGCTCTTTGTTTGCCGAATAGTGGGTTTCTTCAATCTGATTGGGTTTGTCCTGCAGACAGGTGACAGATATTTCAATACTTGATGAATGCTTTTCCCAATCTGAGGTAACGCATGGAGTTCCATCAGCTTCATGATTATTTGGAATCGTTTTTGATGCTGGTGCTGAGCTATGCGCAATCGTTGAGAATCCTGTTGGTGTATCTTCTTGGTCGAAAAAGGGGAATTGTCACGTAGTTGTATCATCTCTGCTTGGCATTTTGATAATTCAACGATTTGGGCTTTAAGTGCCATTTTTTCTCGTGTTAACCTTTCTAAGTGATTTTGTAGTTCTTGCACCATAGACTGTTGCTGCTGCTGCCTCGTTGCATCTCTTTGTGGGTAGAAGTTCATCTCGGTCAAATTCCTTTCAGCCGCTGGGTGATTAGTTACATCTCGTTGATCGATTAGATTAATGGCATGTTGTTGAATAACTGGCGCTGGAGTGTTTTTCTGCCTAGGTTTTTGTACTACAATAGAATCCACGACCCTGTCCGTTATGCGCTCCTTCGAGCCTCGATCGATTTTGTGTTTGGACGATTTATAATTTTGGTTCAATTTATCTTTGGATCCGTGTGTTCTTGCCTTCACCTTTAAACTAATTCCACTTGATACCGATGTAGAAGATTTCAGTGGCGAATGATGCCCAGATGTGAATGGCTGTCCTGCGATAGGAGAGTTTTTTTATCTCGACGGGCCAAGAGTTCTGCGAGAAACTGCTACGGAGTTGAGACTGCGATGTAATGGCGGCCTCTTCAGAATCGGAGAGGCTTTCGGAGTTCCTTTAGTAGTTATGGGCTTCCTGTCGATAGCCTTGCTGCTGTTGTTGTTGATGCCGTTGCCGGGGGGTTTAGTCCTAGACGAAACTTTGCTGACCACTGGAGACACTAAATTTGGGTAACTCTTTGGCTTTCTTAGGACTCGACTTCTGAGAGGTGTACGAAGTGATTTTGGATTGTTTGCACTGGTTTCAGTTTTGGACGTATTCTTTTGTGTTGAGAAGAGTTTTGATTTAGAATGAACAGGAGCAGCCTCGATATGCTTCTGGCGAACTAATTGCTGACTAAATCCTGGCTTGTGTGTAGACGTTAGCCGATTT
Organism: Thereva unica; assembly: GCA_949987705.1. NCBI lineage: Eukaryota > Metazoa > Arthropoda > Insecta > Diptera > Therevidae > Thereva > Thereva unica. The sequence continues at coordinate 47,843,573 of OX465282.1, read as the reverse complement.
CTGATGTTGGACGGACTGTTCGCGAGTGGAATGCCCTGTTGTTCAAGTCTAAGTTCTGCTGTTGTGGCGACTTCTTCAACACGTCGAAATTTCTGGGCTTGTTGACTGAAACTGGTTAAAGACAATATTGATGTAAAAGAGTTGATCGGGGTCGAGTTGCTGTCTTCTTTAGATGCTTCTCCACTTAATATCCAGCCAAGGATCGTATTTTGAGCGGTGGGTTGACCTTTCAGACCTCTGCGAATGTCGGGTAGGAGGAGTGATCCATAAATATCTGCACCAAGAATGACGTCGATGCGGCCTGGACGATCAAAGGTAGGACCAGCCAGCTGGAGCCCTTATATGCGATTCCACTGGGTTGACGTGATGGGTTGGGATGGTAATGGACTGGTTAACTTTTTGAACACTAACGCTGTTACATCCATCGCATAGTTATGTGATGGAACTACTAGAACTGTTTCCACCAAGGTCTCGGCTGTCCCAACTTCAACTTGTCCTACTCCGAATATTGGTGCAGTGATACGCCTCTTGGGCAACGCTAGGGTTTGAACGGCGTATTCTGATATAAATGATGATTGGGATCCGGGGTCAAGGAGTGCTCTGAAGGTTCCCTGTATTCCGTGGGTTCCTTGTAATGTTATGAGGGCTGTGTAGAGAAGAATTTCTTTATGTGATGAGGAATGCAATGCGTTTACCTGTGTAACGGTCGATTTTAATAAGTGTATTCTCCTAGCGGAAAGTTGTAGTGATGAACTGAAAATCACTTCCCGATATGAAAAATTAAGATAAAAAATAAAGGGTTAAAAAAAATTTTTAAAAAAATTCTTTTCAACTAAAAAATGTACTGAAAAGTAAAAACTAAAAAATATTTTAAAGAAAGCGTGAAATTTCAATTTTAATGAAAAAGTTAATTCAAAGAATGGCGCATTTTTCATCAAAAAATTTTGTTAGAATTTGAAATTAACAAAGCAAAAAATTGAGGGTTATTGTAAATCTCACGCGATTTACAGTTATATTTTCAATTTTTGATGAAAAATGCGGCATTCTTTTAATTAACCTTTTCATTAAAATTGAAATTTCACGCTTTCTTTAAAATATTTTTTATTTTTTACTTTTCAGTACATTTTTTAGTTGAAAAATTTTTTTTTTAAATTTTTTTTTAACCATTTATTTTATTTTCTACTTTTTAGTTTATTATATGAGTATTCCGCCATTTTATGATGGCAATTCTATTAGATTTAAAATTACGTCACACAGTTTACTGTATTCATTTGATACCCATGGCGTGGGCTCGGTGGAATATAATTGCAAAAACGGCCGCCATCTCGGAACCGTCTTCTTGATTTTTTTACAAAAAGGTCAGATTGCATTTAGTACTTATACATGATGAGTTGAACTCAAGTTCAACCCAAGTCTAACTACATGTAAACGGGAGTCGACTTGGGTTAAGGTTGACTGAACTCGACTCAGCTCTGCTACCTGGTTTTAGTTGAAATTATGCATACGGACATGAGTTCAGTATTTGAGTAGTTGAATTTAGTTGACAGCAGCATCTCTGTGTTTGTTTGTGATTTTTTGTAACGTGTATTGCTTCTTCATTATCAACTCACCCTTAACTCAACTATTCATCTCATCATTCATACACATTAACCACCCGAACAACGAGTGACTGCAAAATTGGAAGTTGATCGGTTATATTTTCTACTTTTTAGTCTATTATAAGCTTTCCGCAATTTAGTGTTGGCCGCCATTTTGAATTTGGAATGACGCCACATAGCTTATTGTGTTCTACCTGTCATATCCTTTCATTTGATACCCATGTCAGAGGGCCGCGGAGCACAATTTCAAAAATCGGGCGCCATTTGGGAGCCGCCATCTTGATATTTTTACAAAATGGCCAGATTGCATTGTCATCCAAACTAAACGTGTATGCAAAATTTCAGCTCTATCCGAAACCGGGAAGTGGGTCAAATTTAACTTCCAAGATTTGACGACAAACAGTGTAAGTTAAATAAAAGAATTTAAAAAAATAGGCGGCGAAACAAAACAAATTATAATTTTGATGGGAAAAAAATGAAAATTGAGTTTTTGGTGGAGCTTTGTTGGGGAGAGAAGTTATAAAAAGTGGCCGGACGTAAAACTATTTTTAAATTTTTTTATTTAACTTACACTGTTTGTCGTCAAATCTTGGAAGTTAAATTTGACCCACTTCCCGGTTTCGGATAGAGCTGAAATTTTGCATACACGTTTAGTTTGGGGAGAGAAGTTATAAAAAGTGGCCGGACGTAAAACTATTTTTAAATTCTTTTATTTAACTTACACTGTTTGTCGTCAAATCTTGGAAGTTAAATTTGACCCACTTCCCGGTTTCGGATAGAGCTGAAATTTTGCATACACGTTTTAGTTTGGATGACAATGCAATCTGGCCATTTTGTAAAAATATCAAGATGGCGGTTCCAAAATGACGCCTGATTTTTGAAATTGTGCCACTGTTTGTCGTCAAATCTTGGAAGTTAAATTTGACCCACTTCCCGGTTTCGGATAGAGCTGAAATTTTGCATACACGTTTAGTTTGGATGACAATGCAATCTGGGCATTTTGTAAAAATATCAAGATGGCGGTTCCAAAATGGCACCCGATTTTTGAAATTGTGCTCCGCGGCCCTCTGACATGGGTATCAAATGAAAGGATATGACAGGTAGAACACAATAAGCTATGTGGCGTCATTCCAAATTCAAAATGGCGGCCAACACTTACACTGTTTGTCGTCAAATCTTGGAAGTTAAATTTGACCCACTTCCCGGTTTCGGATAGAGCTGAAATTTTGCATACACATTTAGTTTGGATGACAATGCAATCTGGCCATTTTGTAAATATATCAAGATGGCGGTTCCAAAATGGCGCCCGATTTTTGAAATTGTGCTCCGCGGCCCTCTGACATGGGTATCAAATGAAAGGATATGGCAGATAGAACGCAATAAGCTATGTGGCGTCATTCCAAATTCAAAATGGCGGCCAACACTTACACTGTTTGTCGTCAAATCTTGGAAGTTAAATTTGACCCACTTCCCGGTTTCGGATAGAGCTGAAATTTTGCATACACGTTTAGTTTGGATGACAATGCAATCTGGCCGTTTTGTAAAAATATCAAGATGGCGGTTCCAAAATGGCGCCCGATTTTTGAAATTGTGCTCCGCGGCCCTCTGACATGCGTATCAAATGAAAGGATATGACAGGTAGAACACAATAAGCTATGTGGCGTTATTCCAAATTCAAAATGGCGGCCAACACTTACACTGTTTGTCGTCAAATCTTGGAAGTTAAATTTGACCCACTTCCCGGTTTCGGATAGAGCTGAAATTTTGCATACACGTTTAGTTGGGATGACAATGCAATCTGGTCATTTTGTAAAAGTATCAAGATGGCGGTTCCAAAATGGCGCCCGATTTTTGAAATTGTGCTCCGCGGCCCTCTGACATGGGTATCAAGGATATGACAGGTAGAACACAATAAGCTATGGGGCGTCATTCCAAATTCAAAATGGCGGCCAAACACAGAGATGCTGCTGTCAACTAAATTCAACTACTCAAATACTGAACTCATGTCCGTATGCATAATTTCAACTAAACCCAGGTAGCAGAGCTGAGTCGAGTTCAGTCAACCTTAACCCAACTCGACTCCCGTTTACATGTAGTTAGACTTGGGTTCAACTTGAGTTCAACTCATCATGTATAAGTACTAAATGCAATCTGACCTTTTTGTAAAAAAATCAAGAAGACGGTTCCGAGATGGCGGCCGTTTTTGCAATTATGTTCCACCGAGCCCACGACATGGGTATCAAATGAATACAGTAAACTGTGTGACGTAATTTTAAATCTAATAGAATTACCATCATAAAATGGCGGAATACATATAATAAACTAAAAAGTAGAAAATAAAATAAATGGTTAAAAAATTTTTTTAAAAAAAATTCTTTTCATTAACTAAAAAGTGTACTGAAAAGTAAAAAATAAAAAATATTTTAAAGAAAGCGTGAAATTTCAATTTTAATGAAAAAGTTAATTAAAAGAATGGCGCATTTTTCATCAAAAAATTTTGTTAGAATTTGAAATTAACAAAGCAAAAAATTGAGGGTTATTTTAAATCTCACGCGATTTACAGTTATATTTTCAATTTTTGATGAAAAATGCGCCATTCTTTTAATTAACTTTTTCATTAAAATTGAAATTTCACGCTTTCTTTAAAATATTTTTTATTTTTTACTTTTCAGTACACTTTTTAGTTAATGAAAAGAATTTTTTTTAAAAAATTTTTTTAACCATTTATTTTATTATAATTTGGAATTTAATTAGTTTCATGGAATTTTGGTTGTATCGGTGTTCGGATAAGAAACTTTGTAGTTAATTCGCGCTGTTCATTTAACCGACCGGCAATCAAATAACACAAATGATTTTGTTGCACGTCTGGAGATTTAAGAAAATCAGAGTGCAGTAATGGCTATTCGGGAAGAAGTGGTGTTGCTAAGCTGTGAATCGGCAAGGATTGGCTGCGCTCCTGTCTTTCTCTTAATGAAGATTCAACTTTTTATCAAGCAGAAGCCTAACACATCAACTTTCCACAAGATCTCTTATAATCAACATTGCAAGAAACGAAGCCTGCAACTGTATGGGTACAAAAAGGTGGTATTCATTATATGTTCTTGCAGCTTGCGTTCGATCACCGGAAGAAGATTCGAGCTGAGTAGGGCCCAGAAGAACCTAATTATCTGGCTCGTATTTTGGCTGATGAAAGTTTTTTTTCCTAACTTTTTCAGTGGTTTGGTTTTGTGTCAACTTCCCTCCTCTCGATTGACACCCACAAACATTGCTAGAGTGTGATGGCCTTGCTACTTGTGGCCGACATTTAGGCCATAAGATATTGCTGGAACAATAAATTATTTATTTTCTACAAAACGGTTGCGTCATTAGAGGGAGCTAAATAAATTTTCGCGTGTTCATACAATTGGCCTGCCAGCTAAGGTACCCGAAGTTCACGTTGTCCAAGGTACCCGCTCCTTAACAGAATCATAACAATTATCAAGCCGGTTCTCAAGAAATCGTCTGGAAGAGAAACAGACCAATTTTATGCATTTGTTTAAATTATACATTTGTTGGATGTTTATACAATTATAATGACATATTAGATATATTACTTAACATTTATTACCTCTTATTAACCTTTATTATCACTGTTAACAACAATAATATTACCTATGACTTACTTTAACACATTTTAATTCTTTTCTTGTTGTTTGAAACTTTCGCGTCCATTTTACTAACAGTAACAACTACGTTAAGTCTTGTTGTAAGAAGACAACGTACTGGGCACAGGACGTCGTTTTGGTTCTTTTTTATAGTTAATACTTACGAAAGTTTGTTAAAGTTTGCTTCATGGTTGTTAGTGTTACGTTTTTTATTTACTAGTGAAGTCTATTAATTCAGCTCTTTTCTTTTTTAAATTCTTTTATTTAACTTACACTGTTTGTCGTCAAATCTTGGAAGTTAAATTTGACCCACTTCCCGGTTTCGGATAGAGCTGAAATTTTGCATACACGTTTAGTTTGGATGACAATGCAATCTGGCCATTTTGTAAAAATATCAAGATGGCAGTTCCACAATGGCGCCCGATTTTTGAAATTGTGTCACTGTTTGTCGTCAAATCTTGGAAGTTAAATTTGACCCACTTCCCGGTTTCGGATAGAGCTGAAATTTGGCATACACGTTTAGTTTGGATGACAATGCAATCTGGCCATTTTGTAAAAATATCAAGATGGCGGTTCCAAAATGGCGCCCGATTTTTGAAATTGTGCTCCGCGGCCCTCTGACATGGGTATCAAATGAAAGGATATGACAGGTAGAACACAATAAGCTATGTGGCGTCATTCCAAATTCAAAATGGCGGCCAACACTAAATTGCGGAAAGCTTATAATAGACTAAAAAGTAGAAAATATAACCGATCAACTTCTAATTTTGCACACACTCGTAGTTCGGGTGGTTAATGTGTATGAATGATGGGATGAATAGTTGAGTTAAGGGTGAGTTGATAATAAAGAATCAATACACGTTACAAAAAATCACAAACAAACACAGAGATGCTGCTGTCAACTAAATTTAACTACTCAAATACTGAACTCATGTCCGTATGCATAATTTCAACTAAAACCAGGTAGCAGAGCTGAGTCGAGTTCAGTCAACCTTAACCCAACTCGACTCCCGTTAACATGTAGTTAGACTTGGGTTCAACTTGAGTTCAACTCATCATGTATAAGTACTAAATGCAATCTGACTTTTTGTAAAAAAATCAAGAAGACGGTTCCGAGATGGCGGCCGTTTTTGCAATTATGTTCCACCGAGCCCACGACATGGGTATCAAATGAATACAGTAAACTGTGTGACGTAATTTTAAATCTAATAGAATTGCCATCATAAAATGGCGGAATACATATAATAAACTAAAAAGTAGAAAATAAAATAAATGGTTAAAAATTTTTTTTAAAAAAAATTCTTTTCATTAACTAAAATATGTACTGAAAAGTAATAAAATAAATGGTTAAAAATTTTTTAAAAAAAAAAAATTCTTTTCATTAACTAAAAAATGTACTGAAAAGTAAAAAATAAAAAATATTTTCAAGAAAGCGTGAAATTTCAATTTTAATGAAAAGGTTAATTAAAAGAATGCCGCATTTTTCATCAAAAATTGAAAATATAACTGTAAATCGCGTGAGATTTACAATAACCCTCAATTTTTTGCTTTGTTAATTTCAAATTCTAACAAAATTTTTTGATGAAAAATGCGCCATTCTTTTAATTAACTTTTTCATTAAAATTGAAATTTCACGCTTTCTTTAAAATATTTTTTATTTTTTACTTTTCAGTACATTTTTTAGTTAATGAAAAGAATTTTTTTTAAAAATTTTTTTTAACCATTTATTTTATTATAATTTGGAATTTAATTAGTTTCATGGAATTTTGGTTGTATCGGTGTTCGGATAAGAAACTTTGTAGTTAATTCGGAGCTTTGTTGGGGAGAGAAGTTATAAAAAGTGGCCGGACGTAAAACTATTTTTAAATTCTTTTATTTAACTTACACTGTTTGTCGTCAAATCTTGGAAGTTAAATTTGACCCACTTCCCGGTTTCGGATAGAGCTGAAATTTTGCATACACGTTTAGTTTGGGGAGAGAAGTTATAAAAAGTGGCCGGACGTAAAACTATTTTTAAATTCTTTTATTTAACTTACACTGTTTGTCGTCAAATCTTGGAAGTTAAATTTGACCCACTTCCCGGTTTCGGATAGAGCTGAAATTTTGCATACACGTTTTAGTTTGGATGACAATGCAATCTGGCCATTTTGTAAAAATATCAAGATGGCGGTTCCAAAATGGCGCCTGATTTTTGAAATTGTGCCACTGTTTGTCGTCAAATCTTGGAAGTTAAATTTGACCCACTTCCCGGTTTCGGATAGAGCTGAAATTTTGCATACACGTTTAGTTTGGAGTACAATGCAATCTGGGCATTTTGTAAAAATATCAAGATGGCGGTTCCAAAATGGCACCCGATTTTTGAAATTGTGCTCCGCGGCCCTCTGACATGGGTATCAAATGAAAGGATATGACAGGTAGAACACAATAAGCTATGTGGCGTCATTCCAAATTCAAAATGGCGGCCAACACTTACACTGTTTGTCGTCAAATCTTGGAAGTTAAATTTGACCCACTTCCCGGTTTCGGATAGAGCTGAAATTTTGCATACACATTTAGTTTGGATGACAATGCAATCTGGCCATTTTGTAAATATATCAAGATGGCGGTTCCAAAATGGCGCCCGATTTTTGAAATTGTGCTCCGCGGCCCTCTGACATGGGTATCAAATGAAAGGATATGGCAGATAGAACGCAATAAGCTATGTGGCGTCATTCCAAATTCAAAATGGCGGCCAACACTTACACTGTTTGTCGTCAAATCTTGGAAGTTAAATTTGACCCACTTCCCGGTTTCGGATAGAGCTGAAATTTTTGCATACACGTTTAGTTTGGATGACAATGCAATCTGGCCGTTTTGTAAAAATATCAAGATGGCGGTTCCAAAATGGCGCCCGATTTTTGAAATTGTGCTCCGCGGCCCTCTGACATGCGTATCAAATGAAAGGATATGACAGAATGAAATGGCGGCCAAACACAGAGATGCTGCTGTCAACTAAATTCAACTACTCAAATACTGAACTCATGTCCGTATGCATAATTTCAACTAAACCCAGGTAGCAGAGCTGAGTCGAGTTCAGTCAACCTTAACCCAACTCGACTCCCGTTTACATGTAGTTAGACTTGGGTTCAACTTGAGTTCAACTCATCATGTATAAGTACTAAATGCAATCTGACCTTTTTGTAAAAAAATCAAGAAGACGGTTCCGAGATGGCGGCCGTTTTTGCAATTATGTTCCACCGAGCCCACGACATGGGTATCAAATGAATACAGTAAACTGTGTGACGTAATTTTAAATCTAATAGAATTACCATCATAAAATGGCGGAATACATATAATAAACTAAAAAGTAGAAAATAAAATAAATGGTTAAAAAATTTTTTTAAAAAAAATTCTTTTCATTAACTAAAAAGTGTACTGAAAAGTAAAAAATAAAAAATATTTTAAAGAAAGCGTGAAATTTCAATTTTAATGAAAAAGTTAATTAAAAGAATGGCGCATTTTTCATCAAAAAATTTTGTTAGAATTTGAAATTAACAAAGCAAAAAATTGAGGGTTATTTTAAATCTCACGCGATTTACAGTTATATTTTCAATTTTTGATGAAAAATGCGCCATTCTTTTAATTAACTTTTTCATTAAAATTGAAATTTCACGCTTTCTTTAAAATATTTTTTATTTTTTACTTTTCAGTACACTTTTTAGTTAATGAAAAGAATTTTTTTTAAAAAATTTTTTTAACCATTTATTTTATTATAATTTGGAATTTAATTAGTTTCATGGAATTTTGGTTGTATCGGTGTTCGGATAAGAAACTTTGTAGTTAATTCGCGCTGTTCATTTAACCGACCGGCAATCAAATAACACAAATGATTTTGTTGCACGTCTGGAGATTTAAGAAAATCAGAGTGCAGTAATGGCTATTCGGGAAGAAGTGGTGTTGCTAAGCTGTGAATCGGCAAGGATTGGCTGCGCTCCTGTCTTTCTCTTAATGAAGATTCAACTTTTTATCAAGCAGAAGCCTAACACATCAACTTTCCACAAGATCTCTTATAATCAACATTGCAAGAAACGAAGCCTGCAACTGTATGGGTACAAAAAGGTGGTATTCATTATATGTTCTTGCAGCTTGCGTTCGATCACCGGAAGAAGATTCGAGCTGAGTAGGGCCCAGAAGAACCTAATTATCTGGCTCGTATTTTGGCTGATGAAAGTTTTTTTTCCTAACTTTTTCAGTGGTTTGGTTTTGTGTCAACTTCCCTCCTCTCGATTGACACCCACAAACATTGCTAGAGTGTGATGGCCTTGCTACTTGTGGCCGACATTTAGGCCATAAGATATTGCTGGAACAATAAATTATTTATTTTCTACAAAACGGTTGCGTCATTAGAGGGAGCTAAATAAATTTTCGCGTGTTCATACAATTGGCCTGCCAGCTAAGGTACCCGAAGTTCACGTTGTCCAAGGTACCCGCTCCTTAACAGAATCATAACAATTATCAAGCCGGTTCTCAAGAAATCGTCTGGAAGAGAAACAGACCAATTTTATGCATTTGTTTAAATTATACATTTGTTGGATGTTTATACAATTATAATGACATATTAGATATATTACTTAACATTTATTACCTCTTATTAACCTTTATTATCACTGTTAACAACAATAATATTACCTATGACTTACTTTAACACATTTTAATTCTTTTCTTGTTGTTTGAAACTTTCGCGTCCATTTTACTAACAGTAACAACTACGTTAAGTCTTGTTGTAAGAAGACAACGTACTGGGCACAGGACGTCGTTTTGGTTCTTTTTTATAGTTAATACTTACGAAAGTTTGTTAAAGTTTGCTTCATGGTTGTTAGTGTTACGTTTTTTATTTACTAGTGAAGTCTATTAATTCAGCTCTTTTCTTTTTTAAATTCTTTTATTTAACTTACACTGTTTGTCGTCAAATCTTGGAAGTTAAATTTGACCCACTTCCCGGTTTCGGATAGAGCTGAAATTTGGCATACACGTTTAGTTTGGATGACAATGCAATCTGGCCATTTTGTAAAAATATCAAGATGGCGGTTCCACAATGGCGCCCGATTTTTGAAATTGTGTCACTGTTTGTCGTCAAATCTTGGAAGTTAAATTTGACCCACTTCCCGGTTTCGGATAGAGCTGAAATTTGGCATACACGTTTAGTTTGGATGACAATGCAATCTGGCCATTTTGTAAAAATATCAAGATGGCGGTTCCAAAATGGCGCCCGATTTTTGAAATTGTGCTCCGCGGCCCTCTGACATGGGTATCAAATGAAAGGATATGACAGGTAGAACACAATAAGCTATGTGGCGTCATTCCAAATTCAAAATGGCGGCCAACACTAAATTGCGGAAAGCTTATAATAGACTAAAAAGTAGAAAATATAACCGATCAACTTCTAATTTTGCACACACTCGTAGTTCGGGTGGTTAATGTGTATGAATGATGGGATGAATAGTTGAGTTAAGGGTGAGTTGATAATAAAGAATCAATACACGTTACAAAAAATCACAAACAAACACAGAGATGCTGTCAACTAAATTTAACTACTCAAATACTGAACTCATGTCCGTATGCATAATTTCAACTAAAACCAGGTAGCAGAGCTGAGTCGAGTTCAGTCAACCTTAACCCAACTCGACTCCCGTTAACATGTAGTTAGACTTGGGTTCAACTTGAGTTCAACTCATCATGTATAAGTACTAAATGCAATCTGACTTTTTGTAAAAAAATCAAGAAGACGGTTCCGAGATGGCGGCCGTTTTTGCAATTATGTTCCACCGAGCCCACGACATGGGTATCAAATGAATACAGTAAACTGTGTGACGTAATTTTAAATCTAATAGAATTGCCATCATAAAATGGCGGAATACATATAATAAACTAAAAAGTAGAAAATAAAATAAATGGTTAAAAATTTTTTTTAAAAAAAATTCTTTTCATTAACTAAAAAATGTACTGAAAAGTAATAAAATAAATGGTTAAAAATTTTTAAAAAAAAAAAAATTCTTTTCATTAACTAAAAAATGTACTGAAAAGTAAAAAATAAAAAATATTTTCAAGAAAGCGTGAAATTTCAATTTTAATGAAAAGGTTAATTAAAAGAATGCCGCATTTTTCATCAAAAATTGAAAATATAACTGTAAATCGCGTGAGATTTACAATAACCCTCAATTTTTTGCTTTGTTAATTTCAAATTCTAACAAAATTTTTTGATGAAAAATGCGCCATTCTTTTAATTAACTTTTTCATTAAAATTGAAATTTCACGCTTTCTTCAAAATATTTTTTATTTTTTACTTTTCAGTACATTTTTTAGTTAATGAAAAGAATTTTTTTTTTAAATTTTTTTTAACCATTTATTTTTTTCACTTACTTATACAAACACACTTTTATACATTTTTTTGGTTGTTTATATATGTGAACCCATTTGTTTCTGGTGTAGTAAATAAAATTGAATTACTTTCTCCCGTAATCATACTCGTCTTTCAAATAGGCATGAGGGCCTAAGAGGGCTAAATTTCTTTCAGAATGGCCGGCGGATTTCCCTCCAAGATTCTCTCTAGGGGTGCCCATTGAATAATGTAGTTTCTTCGGGCTAGGGGGCAATACCTCGCATAAGTGGCGCCCAATATATAGTCGCGCCATTATGCTATTACACCTGGCTTTGTGGTCTGGGAGTTTGAGGTGTAGTAACAGAATCAAATGATTGGAGAGCTGTGTGTTGGCAGCTTCTGATGATGCTATAAGCTCCTCTAGTTCACCTACGTGAAGAAAATATAATTCCTCTAGTTCCATGTATGTTGGGTTCGCGATGTATGCGGTTACGGCTTCAATTGGTTTCTCTCCCGCAGCTTCATCTAAGAGGGCAGCATGGTTGTTCGTTATCTGCTCCCACAATGTGTTCACACGCCCAAGACGTCTATTAAGGTACTGAGTCGTCTTTCTAGTTTTTGAATCCTTTGCGTAGTTCCTGAGGGAGGTTTGCAGTTCCTCAAATAGTAACTCCTGTTTTTTCAGTAGTTTATCCATGGTCGGAGTTAGCGGAGGTCACTTTGAGAATATTAATGCAACAGATCTCCAAACTAAGCTGCAACCACTGAGTGCGCCTTGATTATACCGGAATTCTATAAATATACTATCCGGCTCGAAGGACCAAAATGTTTTAGCTTGTAAAGCCTACGTGCGAGCTCAATGTGTGATTGCAAGGATAGCTTAGAAAAAAATTGTGGCAATAATTCGATTTTTTTACCTTTTTATTTAATAACTATAATTCAATCTTAAACTTTATTTTCCTATAATCTTAGATTTGGTTCATTATTTATCAAATACAACTTCCAATTATTTTTTAATAAGGTTTTCTACAATATTTCAAATTAGTAATAAATTCAGTTTAAATCTTTAATAATTTTAATCTTAATATATTATAATTTCACCAGGTTAAATCCAATCCAATTATGCTTAAGATGCAATGTTGTGTATCCGCAAATCTGACTCTTATATGGTTGAATCTCGTTTTGGCTATCACTTGGTTCGTGGTTTCGCTAGAATTCAAAGTTTTATTAGATGAATAAAATTGTATTCAGGAATCGGGAATTCACATTAACTCATCTCATTTAATGTGATCAAGAATTTACACTAACTCGGCACGTTAAGTGTAATATAGATTTACATGAACTTCAACTCGTTTCATGTATTCAAGTTTGAGATCACTAGCCTTTTGCTGCGTTTCTTCTAGCTCGACACGCTGAGAAGATCAAGTGTGATCTGAAGCTTTTGGTAGAACTACAATGAGCTTGTGGAACCTGGTGGGGAGTCGCAGAACTCTGCTGCAAGTTGTGTTTTCCCTTTGTGTTGGTGTTGTACTTATATTTTTCAGTGTCCTGGTGGGAGCTATGCTGCGGTGGAGCGACGGTCTCTAAGTGTTGTCAGGTAAGTTTTATTTTGGGTGAATTATTTCTTTGTGGTCAATTAATTTTCGTTCTAGGATGGATGCAACAGGATGGAGGTTTGTTTACTTTTGACTGGTGGGATATGGGAACTATTTTAAGGTAAGTATGTTTGAAAATGTCTATTTTATTATTTGCTAATTCATATATTTTTTTTAGGGAAGCTGACTGAACACAAAGAATTTTTTGAATAATCAAAAACGGTTGCAAAGCCAATTTTCAGCAACTTGTGGATATTATTGCTGTGTATTTCTATATTCACGATGCAGAGGAAAAAGCTTGAAAACTTTTTTAAAAGAATGTTATGAAGGCTGTGTAGAGAAGAATTTCTTTATGTGATGAGGAATGCAATGCGTTTACCTGTGTAACGGTCGGTTTTAATAAGTGTATTCCCCTAGCGGAAAGTTGTAGTGATGAACTGAAAATCACTTCCCGATATGAAAAATTAAGATAATAAAATAAATGGTTAAAAAAATTTTTTAAAAAAAATTCTTTACATTAACTAAAAAATGTACTGAAAAGTAAAAAATAAAAAATATTTTAAAGAAAGCGTGAAATTTCAATTTTAATGAAAAAGTTAATTAAAAGAATGGCGCATTTTTCATCAAAAATTGAAAATATAACTGTAAATCGCGTGAGATTTACAATAACCCTCAATTTTTTGCTTTGTTAATTTCAAATTCTAACAAAATTTTTGATGAAAAATGCGCCATTCTTTTAATTAACTTTTTCATTAAAATTGAAATTTCACGCTTTCTTTAAAATATTTTTTATTTTTTACTTTTCAGTACATTTTTTAGTTAATGTAAAGAATTTTTTTTAAAAAATTTTTTTAACCATTTATTTTATTTTCTACTTTTTAGTTTATTATATGTATTCCGCCATTTTATGATGGCAATTCTATTAGATTTAAAATTACGTCACACAGTTTACTGTATTCATTTGATACCCATGTCGTGGGCTCGGTGGAACATAATTGCAAAAACGGCCGCCATCTCGGAACCGTCTTCTTGATTTTTTTACAAAAAGGTCAGATTGCATTTAGTACTTATACATGATGAGTTGAACTCAAGTTGAACCCAAGTCTAACTACATGTAAACGGGAGTCGAGTTGGGTTAAGGTTGACTGAACTCGACTCAGCTCTGCTACCTGGGTTTAGTTGAAATTATGCATACGGACATGAGTTCAGTATTTGAGTAGTTGAATTTAGTTGACAGCAGTATCTCTGTGTTTGTTTGTGATTTTTTGTAACGTGTATTGCTTCTTTATTATCAACTCACCCTTAACTCAACTATTCATCTCATCATTCATACACATTAACCACCCGAACTACGAGTGTGTGCAAAATTGGTAGTTGATCGGTTATATTTTCTACTTTTTAGTCTATTATAAGCTTTCCGCAATTTAGTGTTGGCCGCCATTTTGAATTTGGAATGACGCCACATTGCTTATTGTGTCCTACCTGTCATATCCTTTCATTTGATACCCATGTCAGAGGGACGCGGAGCACAATTTTAAAAATCGGGCGCCATTTTGGATCCGCCATCTTGATATTTTTACAAAATGGCCAGATTGCATTGTCATCCAAACTAAACGTGTATGCAAAATTTCAGCTCTATCCGAAATCGGGAAGTGGGTCAAATTTAACTTCCAAGATTTGACGACAAACAGTGTAAGTGTTGGCCGCCATTTTGAATTTGGAATGACGCCACATAGCTTATTGTGTTCTACCTGTCATATCCTTTCATTTAATACCCATGTCAGAGGGCCGCGGAGCACAATTTCAAAAATCGGGCGCCTTTTTGGAACCGCCATCTTGATATTTTTACAAAATGGCCAGATTGCATTGTCATCCAAACTAAACGTGTATGCAAAATTTCAGCTCTATCCGAACCCGGGAAGTGGGTCAAATTTAACTTCCAAGATTTGACGACAAACAGTGTAAGTGTTGGCCGCCATTTTGAATTTGGAATGACGCCACATAGCTTATTGTGTTCTACCTGTCATATCCTTTCATTTGATACCCATGTCAGAGGGCCGCGGAGCACAATTTCAAAAATCGGGCGCCATTTTGGAACCGCCATCTTGATATTTTTACAAAATGGCTAGATTGAATTGTCACCCAAACTAAACGTGTATGCAAAATTTCAGCTCTATCCGAAACCGGGAAGTGGGTCAAATTTAACTTCCAAGATTTGACGACAAACAGTGCAAGTGTTGGCCGCCATTTTGAATTTAGAATGACGCCACATAGCTTATTGTGTTCTACCTGTCATATCCTTTCATTTGATACCCATGTCAGAGGGCCGCGGAGCACAATTTCAAAAATCGGGCGCCATTTTGGAACCGCCATCATGATATTTTTACAAAATGGCCAGATTGCATTGTCATCCAAACTAAACGTGTATGCAAAATTTCAGCTCTATCCGAAACCGGGAAGTGGGTCAAATTTAACTTCCAAGATTTGACGACAAACAGCGTAAGTGTTGTCCGCCATTTTGAATTTGGAATGACGCCACATAGCTTATTGTGTTCTACCTGTCATATCCTTTCATTTGATACCCATTTCAAAGGGCCGCGGAGCACAATTTCAAAAATCGGGCGCCATTTTGGAACCGCCATGTTGATATTTTTACAAAATGGCCAGATTGCATTGTTATCCAAACTAAACGTGTATGCAAAATTTCAGCTCTATCCGAAACCGGGAAGTGGGTCAAATTTAACTTCCAAGATTTGACGACAAACAGTGTGAGTAAAATAAAAGCGGGCGCCATTTTGGAACCGCTATCTTGATATTTTTACAAAATGGCCAGATTGCATTGTCATCCAAACTAAACGTGTATGCAAAATTTCAGCTCTATCCGAAACCGGGAAGTGGGTCAAATTTAACTTCCAAGATTTGACGACAAACAGTGCAAGTTAAATAAAAGAATTTAAAAAAAATGGTTAAAAAAAATTTTTAAAAAAAATTCTTTTCATTAACTAAAAAATGTACTGAAAGGTAAAAAATAAAAAATATTTTAAAGAAAGCGTGAAATTTCAATTTTAATGAAAAAGTTAATTAAAAGAATGGCGCATTTTTCATCAAAAAATTTTGTTAGAATTTGAAATTAACAAAGAAAAAAATTGAGGGTTATTGTAAATCTCACGCGATTTACAGTTATATTTTCAATTTTTGATGAAAAATGCGCCATTCTTTTAATTAACTTTTTCATTAAAATTGAAATTTCACGCTTTCTTTAAAATATTTTTTATTTTTTACCTTTCAGTACATTTTTTAGTTAATGAAAAGAATTTTTTTTAAAAATTTTTTTTAACCATTTATTTTATTACTTTTCAGTACATTTTTTAGTTAATGAAAAGAATTTTTTTTAAAAAATTTTTTTTGTAACCATTTATTTTATTTTCTACTTTTTAGTTTATTATATGTATTCCGCCATTTTATGATGGCAATTCTATTAGATTTAAAATTACGTCACACAGTTTACTGTATTCATTTGATACCCATGTCGTGGGCTCGGTGGAACATAATTGCAAAAACGGCCGCCATCTCGGAACCGTCTTCTTGATTTTTTTACAAAAAGGTCAGATTGCATTTAGTACTTATACATGATGAGTTGAACTCAAGTTGAACCCAAGTCTAATTACATGTAAACGGGAGTCGAGTTGGGTTAAGGTTGACTGAACTCGACTCAGCTCTGCTACCTGGGTTTAGTTGAAATTATGCATACGGACATGAGTTCAGTATTTGAGTAGTTGAATTTAGTTGACAGCAGCATCTCTGTGTTTGTTTGTGATTTTTTGTAAAGTGTATTGCTTCTTTATTATCAACTCACCCTAAAATCAACTATTCATCTCATCATTCATACACATTAACCACCCGAACTACGAGTGTGTGCAAAATTGGAAGTTGATCGGTTATATTTTCTACTTTTTAGTCTATTATAAGCTTTCCGCAAGTTAGTGTTGGCCGCCATTTTGAATTTGGAATGACGCCACATAGCTTATTGTGTTCTACCTGTCATATCCTTTCATTTGATACCCATGTCAGAGGGCCGCGGAGCACAATTTCAAAAATCGGGTGCCATTTTGGAACCGCCATCTTGATATTTTTACAAAATGGCCAGATTGCATTGTCATCCAAACTAAACGTGTATGCAGAATTTCAGCTCTATCCGAAACCGGGAAGTGGGTCAAATTTAACTTCCAAGATTTGACGACAAACAGTGTAAGTGTTGTCCGCCATTTTGAATTTGGAATGACGCCACATAGCTTATTGTGTTCTACCTGTCATATCCTTTCATTTGATACCCATTTCAAAGGGCCGCGGAGCACAATTTCAAAAATCGGGCGCCATTTTGGAACCGCCATCTTGATATTTTTACAAAATGGCCAGATTGCATTGTCATCCAAACTAAACGTGTATGCAAAATTTCAGCTCTATCCGAAACCGGAAGTGGGTCAAATTTAACTTCCAAGATTTGACGACAAACAGTGTAAGTGTTGGCCGCCATTTTGAATTTGGAATAACGCCACATAGCTTATTGTGTTCTACCTGTCATATCCTTTCATTTGATACCCATGTCAGAGGGCCGCGGAGCACAATTTTAAAAATCGGGCGCCATTTTGGATCCGGCATCTTGAAATTTTTACAAAATGGCCAGATTGCATTGTCATCCAAACTAAACGTGTATGCAAAATTTCAGCTCTATCCGAAACCGGGAAGTGGGTCAAATTTAACTTCCAAGATTTGACGACAAACAGTGTAAGTGTTGTCCGCCATTTTGAATTTGGAATGACGCCACATAGCTTATTGTGTTCTACCTGTCATATCCTTTCATTTGATACCCATGTCAGAGGGCCGTGGAGCACAATTTCAAAAATCGGGCGCCATTTTGGAACCGCCATCTTGATATTTTTACAAAATGGCCAGATTGCATTGTCATCCAAACTAAACGTGTATGCAAAATTTCAGCTCTATCCGAAATCGGGAAGTGGGTCAAATTTAACTTCCAAGATTTGACGACAAACAGTGTAAGTGTTGGCCGCCATTTTGAATTTGGAATTACGCCACATAGCTTATTGTGTTCTACCTGTCATATCCTTTCATTTAATACCTATGTCAGAGGGCCTCGGAGCACAATTTCAAAAATCGGGCGCCATTTTGGAACCGCCATCTTGATATTTTTACAAAATGGCCAGATTGCATTGTCATCCAAACTAAACGTGTATGCAAAATTTCAGCTCTATCCGAAACCGGGAAGTGGGTCAAATTTAACTTCCAAGATTTGACGACAAACAGTGTAAGTGTTGGCCGCCATTTTGAATTTGGAATGACGCCACATAGCTTATTGTGTTCTACCTGTCATATCCTTTCATTTGATACCCATGTCAGAGGGCCGCGGAGCACAATTTCAAAAATCGGGCGCCATTTTGGAACCGCCATCTTGATATTTATACAAAATGGCCAGATTGCATTGTCACCCAAACTACACGTGTATGCAAAATTTCAGCTCTATCCGAAACCGGGAAGTGGGTCAAATTTAACTTCCAAGATTTGACGACAAACAGTGCAGGTGTTGGCCGCCATTTTGAATTTAGAATGACGCCACATAGCTTATTGTGTTCTACCTGTCATATCCTTTCATTTGATACCCATGTCAGAGGGCCGCGGAGCACAATTTCAAAAATCGGGCGCCATTTTGGAACCGCCATCATGATATTTTTGCAAAATGGCCAGATTGCATTGTCATCCAAACTAAACGTGTATGCAAAATTTCAGCTCTATCCGAAACCGGGAAGTGGGTCAAATTTAACTTCCAAGATTTGACGACAAACAGTGTAAGTAAAATAAAAGCGGGCGCCATTTTGGAACCGCTATCTTGATATTTTTACAAAATGGCCAGATTGCATTGTCATCCAAACTAAACGTGTATGCAAAATTTCAACTCTATCCGAAACCGGGAAGTGGGTCAAATTTAACTTCCAAGATTTGACGACAAACAGTGCAAGTTAAATAAAAGAATTTAAAAATAGGCGGCGAAACAAAACAAATTATAATTTTGATGGGGAAAAAAATAAAAATTGAGTTTTTGGTGGAGCTTTGTTGGGGAGAGAGAGAAAAAGCTTGAAAACTTTTTTAAAAGAATTCGCCTCCAGCGATTTCAGTTCAAATGATAATAAAATTATTAATTTATATTTAAAGAATTTTTCACAAAATGGTGGAGATTTCTGTAACCAATCATGCAAAGCAGAGGTCAGTACTATAAAAACCCCAAACAGAGGATGTTAATATTCAGTGTATAAGTTTAAATTGAGTAGCATGGAGCCATCACGTAAGAGACAAAGGACCACTGGTGCTAAAGGAGAAAAGAAGTTGTCCAAATGTGAAGCAAAAGTTGTGGGTGAAAATTTGTTATTAAACTACACATATCATCTGGACGATTGTCACTGAATAGAATTCTTTTATTCTATGTAGTGATCGAAGGCACTTGTTACCTTGATCTTGATGTTTGTGTAGGCGGCTCTTGATACCGATACACTTTAAAATGTAACCTGTGTAAATAATGTTTTTGTAAATCGTAGGCACTTGATACCTAGATTTTGGTGATTGTATGACCGGCTCTTGATACCGGCACACGAGAAACAAATTGTTGATTAAGGCAAATTAAATTCTGATTTTAAATGTTTACTCAGAGAAGTCTGTTGACTGAATGAATTTATTTTAATTTAACCAAAAGCTTTACACATTAAAATACTTAAAACTAGATAAAATTTTAACTTAATAGCGAAAAATAATTTGCTGATTATGAATTTAAAAATGAGTACAAAAATAAAGAAAAACAAAACAAGAAGACAAGATTCCAGGCTTGCTCAGAATGCGAGCGTCAAATTTCGTCTGGAAATTTGTCTTCTGTCTTACAGCTGCTGATAAGCCTTGTGCTTATAATGTATATTATGCTAACTTAACTGCTGACTTAGGTTAAAGAATTCTTAAGATTTTTTAAGAATTCGAACATTCTCCCCGCCTTGAATGTACATTCAAACTTGAGGGACGGAAAATGATGATCTGGATACAACTTCTTCTGGAACTTCTGGATCCTCTGACTCCTGTGTGGTCCTTATTGCAGCGTCTTTCTTCCTTGTCATGCAGATCGATCGATATTTCCATATGATGAACCCAAAAATTAATGCCGTGAAGATTAGTCCTGTATATCCAACGGCAAATTGATGGTAATCATGTGGTTGAATTTTGTTTGGTAATTGGGTTTGCAGGTTGAATAGATCCCTCCTCAGGTTCTCTAGCTCCCTTATCTGAGATGATACATGTTTTGAGATATTTTTGAGGTGATCAGGACAGTTGGACTAAGATCTTCAGGTGTTATCATGTCCGTGAGGTTCCCCGATGGTAAGTAGGATCGTCTGAAGCTTGATGGATAGATGTTGTGTGATTGAATAGTTAAAAATTGTTGTTTGATGACGCATTTTGATTGGATTGTAATTCGACCGGCCCCCATAAGAGTATATTGAGTGACGTTGGTTCCACAAACCACATTGATGGCTGATGGTTGAAGAACTGAATAAATCCATTGGTTGGGGGTGTGCAGTTGGATCCAGTGAGGTCCAGGGCCTAGATTCATGACTTCGCACATTGATGGATGAGGAGCCTGATTAAAATAACTTATTTCGCAGGCGCCAACATTCGAGCCTTTATGAAACATGGGCTTTCTTTGTTCACAGATGTAGTTATCATGAACGACTGATACGCAAGTTGAGAGATCATCCATCAAATAATATTGATCTCTGTGGAGGTTTATGATGAAAAAGTTCGCTGACGGTTTCACTGCTATAAATGTGTTGTTCACAGGAACTGGAACTGGCGTTAATTTGTAGAGTTCGAAGTCTTCTAAAGCTAGAAGTGGTAGCTTGAATTGGAAAATTATATAATTGATGGTGGGCCGACCTTCAATGGTCATCAGGTTGTACAGTTTTAGCATGTCATCTTGGAATTGTGGCATCTTCAGTGATGAAGGCAGCATACTCTTGATTTTTATCACTTCTTCTCTGAGTTGCCGTGGTGATATCAGTTGTGGATTTATCTTGCCATGTTGAGTGTCAGCGAGAACATTCATGATGTCGCCTTGTGCCTTCTGATACTTAGAAAGTGCCAAGAATAGTTGCATGCTCAGCATTATGAATAATTGATGTATTTTACTGTCGCGGTTTTCCTCATGAACCTTATTGACTTGCTCGGAAAGCTCATTTAAATGATTTTCTAACTGCCCAAAATGTTTTTCTATTGTTTCACTGTCGTGCTTCATCAGGTTCATGGTTGCATCGATGATGGTCGTTTGATTTTTAATCAAGTGAAGCAGATGATCTTCATTTCCCTGAATATTCTCAATGGTTTGCGCCATATGTTCTGCGTACTCTGAGTCTAGGATGCCAAACAGAGAGTTTGCCACGTTCCCTATGATGTTTATGGCCCCTCTTTTGACACGCTGACCTTGCTGTGTAGGCAACAGGATCTCATTGTTGTCCACCATTTCATTAAGAAGTGCCTTAATGTTGTCAAGAATTCGTAAACAAGGTCCTTGATCCGCCATCATGCTACATAACTTGTCGAGGGTTTGTGTACAGTTTGTGATGTACGCATATTCTTTCCAATAGGGTCCCATGTCGTAGTAGAGCACAAGATTCCATTTGCTTGTCATTGTATTGGCGATTCCTAGATTTTCGAAGAAAATTCCAGGCCGAGATGTGAATGGGCTGACATCAATTGGTGAACTTGTAGCAGATGGAAAAAACACGCTGGTTAGTAGTAATGTCACCACTGCTGCTCCTAATGATAGTCGTTGTCTTTTCCTTGGAGTGTTTCTCAGGCTATTCGACCCGGTGGTTGCGTCGTTGCTCACAGGCTTGTGGACAATGGTAGTTGGGTTGGAACTTGCTCCAGCTAGGAAGTCTAAGTTTTCGGCGATTTGATTAACCTCCTCGGATGCATCGTTTGTGTGGAGCTCTTCAATTGGAAGAGGTGCTATCTTGTGGACAGCTCTTCTCAGTACGCCGGAGGCTGTGCGTACGTCCACGACCCTTGCAAGGCCGTCAGCTCCCTTGATACTGTTAATTATCCTCCCAAGTGGCCATTTTAACGGTGGAGTGTTGTCCTCCTTAAGGATGACCATCGTTCCTGGTTGGATATTTTGAACCTTATTTTTCCATTTATACCGTTGCTGCAGGTGATTCAAATATTCTAGTGACCAGCGTCGCCAGAACTCGCCTTTTATGTAAGCAATGAGTTTCCATCGGGACAGAAGATTACCTCTCAATGGTTCCACATCAGCATCAATTGGAGTGGTCAAGGGTTCTCCTATCAGGAAGTGGGCAGGAGTGATTGCTGTCAAGTCATTCGGATTGCTGGACATCGGCGTTAGTGGTCTAGAATTTAGTATTGCTTCTGCTTCTACAACGGCTGTTTCTAATTCTTCGTGAGTTAAGGAGGCAGATAATAACGTCTTTTGTAGCAAATGTTTGGCAGATTTCACTGTGGCCTCCCATAAGCCGCCAAAGTGTGGAGCTCTAGGAGGTATGAACTTGAATTCTATGCTTCTTGAGGTGCAAGAGGATGCAATGTTTTCTTGGGTTGCCTTTGATACCAACATTTTCTTTATTTCCTCTAATTGATTCCTTGCTCCGATAAAGTTTGAGCCATTGTCGCAGTAGATGGTCTTACAGTGGCCACGACGTCCAATGAATCGTTTCAGTGCCCAGATAAATCCTTGTGTGGAAAGATCGGTAACCACTTCCAAATGGGAGGCCTTGGTCGCAAAGCAGCAGAACACTGCTATATATGCCTTCATTGGTCTCTTTCCCCTTATCTTGAAGTGTACCCATACAGGGCCACAAAAGTCAATGCCAGTGTTTGCAAATGGCCTTGCAGGTTCAACTCGATCTCGGGGAAGATTTCCCATAAGCTGATTTGACAGTTTAGGTTTGGCTCGTGCACACTGCACGCAGTGTTGGACTACTGACCTGGTCAGGATCTTTCCTTTGATTGGCCAATAAGTTTGTCGTACTATTGACAACAATGTTTGTGCCCCCACGTGCAGATTTTCCTTGTGCATTTCGTTGATTAGTAATTTTGTCAATGGATGAGAATACGGTAAAAGCATTGGGTGCTTAGCGTTGTAAGGCAACGATGATTGTTCTAATCTGCCCCCCACTCTTATTATTCCTTTATGATCGAGAAATGGTGTGAGAGTGCTGATGGCACTAGTTTTTGCTACTTCTCCAAATCTTTCCAAGAAGCTGATGTCTTCCTTGAACTCTTCTTGTTGCATACATCTTATAATTAGAACCAGAGCTGCATCCAGTTCGTGTTTGCTCAGCCAAGTATGAGTTGTGGTTGCCTTGCCTTTGCTATTACTTATGAAGCGTAATATATATCCGACAACTCTCTGGAGTCTCTTAAAGGAGTTTTGATGATCAATTGTCGTGATTATATTAGTAGAACTCTGAGTGGTGGTTGCTGCGTAGGCTACCTTCCTTCGTTCACTATCATCTTCAACGCGTTTTTTGATGTACGGTGGCGGCCAAGACATCTCAGATCCATGAAGAAATATTGGTCCATAAAACCACAGATTGCACGATGCGAGTTTTTCAGGTATGATTCCCCTTGATAGGACATCAGCTGGATTCTGGTTTGATGTAACATGCCTCCATTGATCCGACGACGTCAGTTGTTGAATGGATGACACTCTATTTGCCACGAATGTGTGGAATGATGAGGATTGCGAATTGATCCAGTGCAGGACAATTTCGGAATCTGTCCATAAGTAAACAGAATTGTGCTTGATATTTAAATCCTTAGAAATGCGAGCAGCCAGTTCAGCTGCTAATTTAGCTGCGCAGAGCTCTAAACGTGGTAGGGTTATTTGCTTCGTTGGTGCGACCCGTGATTTGGCACACAATAGTCGTACTGTGATGATGTTGGTTTTATCTACCGATTTTACGTAAACGGCTGCTCCATATGCCTTTTCGGAGGCGTCTGCAAAGATATGAAATTGGTGTGATTTTGGAATTCTGTGATTGAAGATGTGACGTTCAAATTTGATGTTGTTTAATGCAGCTAGCCCATCACGAAAATTGATCCAGTAAGTGTACATTTCTTGAGGGAGAGCAGCATCCCAATCTAGTTTTATAGACCAAAGCCTCTGCAGGAATAGCTTTGCGAGAACAATTACTGGTGCCATTATTCCTAATGGGTCGAAGCACCGAGCAATGTCAGAATAGGCGGTTCTCTTCGTTATCTGGTCATGTTTCTTCGTTGATGTTCTAATGGAAAATTGGTCGGATTTTGGTAACCAAGTTAACCCAATCGTCTTGATCGAGTCTTCGTCCTTGCTGTCAAAGTCCAGCGCCAATTCCTGATCCCTTGGATCGATGTTTTGTAGCAACCGTGGGCTGTTGGCGCACCACTTTCTCAATGTCATGCCTGATGACTTAAGGATCGTTTGTATTTGTGCTTGGATTTTAACAGCTGTGCTTATGTTATCTGAACCAGTGAGGACATCGTCCACATAGAAGTCACGCTTTAGCACCTCTGCTCCTAGTGGGTACTGCTCCTTCGTTTCGTCTGCTAACCTTTGTAAAGATTTTGTTGCCAGGTATGGGGCGCTTGTTGTGCCGTATGTGACAGTAGTTAATTGGAAGCATTTGATACGTTGCTCTGGGTCACTTCTCCACCAAATCAATTGATATCGTTGATCTTCTTCGTTCACCCGTATTTGGCGATACATCTTTTGTATATCTGAGGTGAACACATATCGGGGCATTCGAAATCTGAGCAGATGGGAGAAGACGTCGTCTTGCACCGTTGGTCCAGTTGAAAGGAGGTCGTTAAGTGAAATGTTTGTCGAAGTTTTCGCTGAACCGTCGAATACGACTCGTAGTTTCGTCGTAGTGCTGTCAGGCTTTGAAACGCAGTGGTGGGGCAAGAAAAAGTACGGCTTTTCTATTTCATTGAAGTTGATTTCCTTCATATGCCCGAGCTGCATGTACTCGTTCATGAAATTGACATATTGCTCCCTCAAATCGTCATGCCTCGCTAATCTTCGTTCCACTGACATAAATCGTTGAAATGCGATGTCCTTTGATTCACCAAGCGAAGTCGGCTCACCCTGGAACAGTAATCTAACAATGAATCTGCCATCTTCATCTCTGGTAGTTGTCCGATCGAAGAAAGCCTCACATCTTCGCTCTGCTGCGGTCAGATTGGTCTGTTCAATTGGAGTTTCTAGTCGCCAAAATTTTTCAATTTGTGTGTCCAGCGCTTCATCTTCACTACATATACCGCATACTGCTGAACTTTCGGTTCCTTGTTGGGACCCACCACCTACTACCCAACCAAAAACTGTATTTTGAAGGACCGGTAGATTCTCTCCTAACGTGATCTGGCCAACGCATAGCAATGAGTAGAACAATTCTGCACCAATCAATAAGTCAATTGAATCTGAACAGTTAAACCTTGGATCGGCGAGTTGTATATTTCTAGGTAGCGGCCATGCTGAAATGTCTATTTCCTGTGCTGGTTGAGGAGAGGTGATTTCTGGCAAAATGTGTACCAATAGTCGACATGAGAAATTATTTATCTTGGATTCAATGGTGAGGTTGATATGACGTCGCGAAGGTTGTCGTTGCCTGTTAATTCCTTCAATAGTCATGGATGCTGGCGTTCCTGTAAAGCCCAATATCCTTGCCATTTTTTCGGTAATAATGTTAGGTTGCGATCCATTGTCCAATATGGCTCGGGCTTCTACAACGTTGCCGCTGCTCGCGATTAGATTGACTCTGACTGTACTCAATAGCACCTGCTTATTTGTGGTATGGTGTGCCTTTGCTGTCAAGGATATTGGGTCAGCTAATGGTTTAACTAACTGTTGACTGTTGGTGACAACTCTCTGTGTTGAATCTAGTTTACTCGGATTTGGTCCTGCAATCTCTGGCTTTGTTTGTATGTGGAGCAAAGTATTGTGAGGCTTGTTGCAGTCTCTACATCTCCTTGACGATGGACACTGGTTTACTGTATGTCCTGACCTTAGGCAGTTTATGCAGGCCTTGATGGCCTTGATGAGGCTGTATCTTTTTGAAGGCGAAGCTTGTAGAAAGGTTGAACAGTTGAACACTTGATGATTACCCTTGCATGTTGGGCATTTCACGTCTGCGGTGACAGTGGTTGTTAGTGATCTTGCCTGTGGTCTTCTTATAGCTTCCTCTGAAGTTTTGCCTTTTGCGCCAAGAGCTTCCAAAGATTGGAAACGATTCTCTAGAAATCGGAGGAATTCCTTCAGAGACTGCAGCGCCCTAGGGTCCTTTAGTGACTGCTCCCACAATGTGTGGGTGTTTTTGTCTATTTTCCTTATGAGAATGTGGAGTAATAGTGGATCCCATTGATCTGTAGCAATCCCGAGAGCGGATAGAGCGAGGAGACATTCGTGCGTAGTGTCATGCATGGTCCTGATTGCGTGGGCTGATTCGTGGTTGATCTGGCACTGCCCTAGTAGCTTATTGAGGAGTGCGGTGACGAGTAGCCGGATGTTCTCGTATCTCTCATTTATTATCCTCCAAGCCGTAGCGTAATTTGCGTCAGAGGTAGTTAGATGTCTTACTAGTCTTTCCGCCTCTCCGCACAAACTTGTTTTCAAATACCAGATTTTCTGGCAATCCGCAATCGGCTGGTTATGAACGAGCTCAGTAAAGAGGTCCCGAAATTGCCGCCACTTCAGATAGTCTCCGTCAAATTTGCTAAGTATTATCTTGGGCAATTTCATTGATGGAACGATGGAACTGGTTTCAATTGGCGGATTGATGCTTCTTGGAATGCTGCTCCCTTTATATCTGGATGCCTCGTGCAGTTGAATGAGATTGTAATGCACTTGTTCCTCCAGATTGAAGTAGGTATCTTCTTCATAGCCGAATGTGTCAGGCTGTTCTGTTGATTCCCAAACTACGTGATGGAGATGCTGTATTTGAGACCAATATTGCTCAATTGCCTTGATTTTTATTTGAAGGAAGCCCTCTGATTGTTCCCTAAGAGGAGCTGGAAGTCCATTGAGTAGTCGTTCGAGGCTGTTTATCAGCGATCGCTGCCTTCTGATAGTACCATTGATGTCAGTACCATGTTGATCCGAGTCTTCTACCTTGGATGGACGATAACATCTCTTTGGTATTGCACCCATGAGGGATTTCTCGCCATCTGTGTTAGCTGTGGTAAACTCCTTAGTGGGCCCTCGTGTTAATGACATTGCGCCTGTAGTTTTGTCCTGAGTTCCTTGAGTATTGATTATAGCACTCGGTAAATTTGTTGCTTCTCCCTGTGTGGCTGTGGTAGCTGGGGATGGTTGTGTTGCGGTCTCCCCTGGTAATTGTGATAGGTCCAAGGAATTCAATCTTCCGTGAATGTCCTGCTGCACATCTCCAATTACACTACCAACTGCATTATAGTAGTCCTTGGTGAAATAGCTGTGACTGATGTAGTCGAGGTAATTAACACGGATGAAATTGTCAGTTGTCTCGAAATCGTTCCATAACGGCTGCAATGATCGAAGCTTGCCCTTGAGATAATCTGCTGTCTTCCGTGATGAGCCATCCTTTTTATAGTTCTTGCATATCCTTATGATTTCCTGGCCGGTTGCCTCTTGTCTGCTGGCTAGTTCCTCCAGTGAAGTCATAATAGTAGATTTGTAAATTATTCCTTGGGGTGATTATACAAATTGTATAATCACGTCGGGGTCACCAGTAAATGAATAGAATTCTTTTATTCTATGTAGTGATCGAAGGCACTTGTTACCTTGATCTTGATGTTTGTGTAGGCGGCTCTTGATACCGATACACTTTAAAATGTAACCTGTGTAAATAATGTTTTTGTAAATCGTAGGCACTTGATACCTAGATTTTGGTGATTGTATGACCGGCTCTTGATACCGGCACACGAGAAACAAATTGTTGATTAAGGCAAATTAAATTCTGATTTTAAATGTTTACTCAGAGAAGTCTGTTGACTGAATGAATTTATTTTAATTTAACCAAAAGCTTTACACATTAAAATACTTAAAACTAGATAAAATTTTAACTGAATAGCGAAAAATAATTTGCTGATTATGAATTTAAAAATGAGTACAAAAATAAAGAAAAACAAAACAAGAAGACAAGATTCCAGGCTTGCTCAGAATGCGAGCGTCAAATTTCGTCTGGAAATTTGTCTTCTGTCTTACAGCTGCTGATAAGCCTTGTGCTTATTATGTATATTATGCTAACTTAACTGCTGACTTAGGTTAAAGAATTCTTAAGATTTTTTAAGAATTCGAACAGTCACAACCGGAAAATAATTCTCGGATTTGACCCATCATCAGTTGAGGCAAAAATAGTGTTTCATCGCCACGGACTCATACCAATATCGCTATCTTATTCTGAATGGACAACAATTTACAGCTATCTTAGCGCACTTTAAAAACCAAAATGAAAAATACATCTCCAGCAAATCAACCAAAGCTGCAAAAAGAACACAAAATTCCCATTGGCAGTGGCAGCATCACCTTAAGACAGGCTGAACTTTGTAAACTATTTGAAATGCTGAAATTTTTAAACATCGTTATGTACCACAATAACAATGCTGCGGATAGTGTAAAAGAATGTTATAGAAAATATGTTGAAAAATGTAAAGAAAAAAATGTATTGACATTAGCATGCGAAGATTTTTTTATTCCAAGTCGAACATCTTATGTACACTTAAATTATTCTCGACTTTTTTATGAAATACCGTTGTACTGTATTGCAAATCTTGTTTATGATACGATAAATTTTGAATGCAAATAAATAAAACAAAACTAAAGATATCTTTTATTTAAAAAATTTATTCACTAACATGTATAAATATATATTAACACAATTTTGAACGGCACATCGAAGAGTAGGTGACTTTCCATGTATCATACAGAAACACTCAAAGTTTTCCAAGTTACTTAGTTTTGGTATTTCAAGCTGAATTATTTTCGCTTCAAGGAGGTATTTCCGGATAAATTTCTCCTTTTCCAATCCTTTCACATAAATTGTTGAATTTGAATAATTCGTCAATAGTTTGGGTAATTCATTGTAATCAATATTTCCACCATTCCATCTTAATCCATTTATTTTGCTAAAGTTGAAATCATCCTGCCAACGAGCTCTTGGTGTCAATTCGCTATACGGAAAAGGTGGCTTGAAGTAGTATAAGATCGGTAAAAGTGATCCGTGTTGTAAGACTACCATCTCCTTAGCAAACAGCTGTCCATTTACTCCACTGACAAATTGTATATCCACGATAACTGTTGCCGAATTCATGACTTTAACGATCCAGGAGAAAATATCAAATGACTCTTAAATACATATTTTAATGTCTTATATATCTTAACAAATATGGAACTCATTTCCACACCAACCCCTGGGGTAGAGTTTATTGGTGCGCTTTTTTTATCATGTGGTATCCCCATTAGGCCTACTCCACGAAACTTATTCATATATCTTATTTTTCTAAATTGGCATGGTGTAAGCAGCGACAAATTCATATATTTATCTCTGTTGTTGTCTTACAAACACATTTTCTCATCTTTTCTGTCTTTTAAACCCATATGGTAGGGAGCTGAAATCTTCCAGAAATCTTCGTTTATTTGAAGTCACCTTATATTTTTTTATTTCCGGAACTGTTACTACCTCGTGATCTTTTGTGCGGCGAATATTTTTTGATAGGATAGGAATGTGGTCTTCCTCGTTGTCATTTAATATCATATTTTTAATTGAATCTAAATTGACATGTTGCGAAGCTTCATAATTCAGACAGATTCCTTTTACTTTACTCTGTACCTTGATGGATTCATCCCTTGTGCTATAAACTGCGTATGCATAATTTTTAGGGCCCCCACTTGTAAAAGTTTTTATATAACTGCCAGGACCGTAGCATTCTAACTCATCGGTCATATCTTCAATGAATTCTCCAGTTGGGGGATCGTATTCTCCCTCTCTGCTAATATATGTATATGACAGAATCAGTGTCATAATATAAAACTCTTTCTCCAAGCTGCTCCAAATAGCTAAATAACTTAAGTCGCGCCTGTGCGGTTGTGTAAGATGCTATAGAAACGTTAACTGTTCCTAGAGACTGCAGCTTCTTCTCTGTAATTCCACTTTACAATAAGCGTTTCTTCATTGACTGGAAGAAGATGTTGTACCTCTGCTGCCGGATTTATTAGAAACTGATATTAACACTCGAACTTCCTTTTTATTTTTAAATATATATTTACCCCCACTTTTACACTTTTTAAAACAATGTTAACACTCAAAATTCCAATTAGTTTAAACTTCTGAAATCGCTTGTGGTTTTTTAAAGTTAAACTGTCAAGGTAAATACTTCCCGACTTACTTTCCGCGATTTTAAAATCAACCTTCGAATGACGGAGATGCATTCGGGTAGATTTTTATATACGCGACCCAACACAAAAAAGACAAAAACAAACGGGCTCTTGCAGCTGTATATCTGCTTGCGTGATCGCAATTAATTATTAATGCGACTTGTTTCAATCTTTGGAAGTTGAACTCGCCTGCTTATTTATTTTAATTGGTTCGCTTGGCATCTGCATTTCTTAGCTAGATAATAATTTCATTTCTGCGACAGCTGCGAAATGAGCAAGAAGCAAAAACAAAACAAAAACAAACGGGATTTTGCAGCTGTGACCAGATCATGTGCAATTGCGCAGTATATCTGCTTGCGTGATTGCAATAAATTATTAATGCGACTTGTCTCAATCTTTGGAAGTTGAACTCGCCTGCTATATTATTTTAATTGGTTTGCTTGGCATCTGCATTTCTTAGCTAGATAATAATTTCATTTCTGCGACAGCTGCGAAATGAGCAAAAACGAAAAACAAAACAAAAACAAACGGGATCTTGCAGCTGCAACCGGATCATGTGCAATTGCGCAGTATATCTGCTTGCGTGATCGCAATTAATTATTAATGCGACTTGTTTCAATCTTTGGAAGTTGAACTCGCCTGCTATATTATTTTAATTGGTTCGCTTGGCATCTGCATTTCTTAGCTAGACAATAATTTCATTTCTGCGACAGCTGCGAAATGAGCAAAAACGCAAAACAAAACAAAAACAAACGGGATGTTGCAGCTGCGACCGGATCATGTGCAATTGCGCAGTATATCTGCTTGCGTGATCGCTATAAATTATTAAAGCGACTTGTTTTAACATTATCAATGTATGGGTAGTTCAGGCCTATATAAACTCCACTTTGGCTGATGATTCTTAAGTAGAGTTTCATCAGTTTTAGAGGAAGGCAGAAGAAACTTTCCAAAGTTAAATCAAGTGAGGAGCAGAATTTTTTATTGAAAAATCAAAAGAAACATTTGGGTAAGAATGTTTTAAATACATAAATAAATTTTCAATTATTTTAAAATTCGACTTTATTCTTTTTAAATTCTTTTAATTAACTTGCATGGTATGTAACCAAATCTTGGAAGTTAAATTTGACCCACTTCCCGGTTTCGGATAGAGCTGAAATTTTGCATACACGTTTAGTTTGGATGACAATACAATCTGGCCATTTTGTAAAAATATCAAAATGGCGGTTCCAAAATGGCGACCGATTTTTGAAATTGTGCTCCGCGGGTCTCTGACATGGGTATCAAATGAAAGGATATGACAGGTAGAACACAATTAGCTATGTGGCGTCATTTCAAATTCAAAATGGCGGCCAACACTAAATTGCGGAGAGCTTATAACAGACTAAAAAGTAGAAAATATAACCGATCAAGTTCTAATTTTGCACACACTCGTAGTTCGGGTGATAATTATTGTGTATGAATGATGAGATGAATAGTTGAGTTAAGGGTGAATTGAAAATAAAGAAGCAATACACGTTACAAAAAATCACAAACAAACACAGAGATGCTGCTGCCAACTAAATTCAACTCTCAAATACTGAACTCATGTCCGTATGCATAATTTCAACTCAACCCAGGTAGCAGAGCTGAGTCGCGTTCAGTCAACCTTAACCCAACTCGACTCCCGTTTACATGTAGTTAGACTTGGGTTCAACTTGAGTTTAACTCATCGGGGGCCTCGGTAGTCTAGAGGTAAGGCGCCTGACTGCTATCCCCAGAGGTTCCGGGTTCGAATCCCGGCGGCGCCCACGGTCCTTCGCCTTTCCCATCTAACTTTCCTTCTTTATTCTTCCCTATTTACATTCCAGACTCCCCTGTCATAGCCTTCCCTAGTCCTTCCCCGCTCCACCAAGCGCATACCATCGGTTGGTTGATGAGATTCAACTCGTTTCAGGAGGCATAACACTCCAGCGAGTTGTTCTCGACGCCCCGATGTCAGAGTCGCGAAATGGTTGTGAGTAGGTGGAATAAAATATCGCGGCTAGGTTGTGACAGTTACTTCCTTCTCTTCTCTCTATCTTCCGGCTAGAGCTGCTGTTCGACATTCACTCTATACGAAAAAAATAGATTGTCGACAGTACAAAGGGACTTTCCCTAAGCCTCTAGTCTGTGACATAAAAAATGTATAAGTACTAAATGCAATCTGACCTTTTTGTAAAAAAATCAAGAAGACGGTTCCGAGATGGCGGCCGTTTTTGCAATTATGTTCCACCGAGCCCACGACATGGGTATCAAATGAATACAGTAAACTGTGTGACGTAATTTTAAATCTAATAGAATTGCCATCATAAAATGGCGGAATTCATATAATAAACTAAAAAGTAAAAAATAAAATAAATGGTTAACAAATTTTTTTTTAAAAAATTCTTTTAATTAACTAAAAAATGTACTGAAAAGTAAAAAATAAAAAATATTTAAAAGTTAATTAAAAGAATGGCGCATTTTTCATCAAAAAATTTTGTTAGAATTTTCTTCAAAGTGAATTGAGCAAAGCAGCAAGTTTAAATTAATTTTTTTACTACGCCTTATAAATTAATAAATAAAATCTTAAATATATTGAAAAATAAAACAAAATTAAAAAAGATGATTTTATAAAAAAAATGTGAATTTGAAATTAACAAAGCAAAAAATTGAGGGTTATTGTAAATCTCACGCGATTTACAGTTATATTTTCAATTTTTGATGAAATTGAAATTTCACGCTTTCTTTTAAATATTTTTTATTTTTTACTTTTCAGTACATTTTTTAGTTAATTAAAAGAATTTTTTAAAAAAAATTTTTTTAACCATTTATCAGATATGTCAAGCAGTATGAATATTAATAATTTTGAGTTTGGAGTCAGCTAGGAAATCGTCAACTAGCAAAGGGGTAAAGAGGCGACTTTTCGAGGAGAAGGACTAGGATTTTTCTAAGTCGACTCTTAGCAAAAGGAAGAAAAACATGTCCCCTATCATCTCTGTGAATGATGATGATGATGACACTGTTATCGATGAAGATGAAGAATGCATACTGGAGGAAATCAACAGTTTTCAATATAAGAAAAATATGCCTTTGAAAGACATGAAAGTCAACGAAGCGTACAACATAATTGGTGCTAGGAAAGTGAATACCAAGGTCGGGAAAAAGGTGCTGGTAGAGCTGGCGGATAGTATTATATACTTACCGGGAAGGTATACTGACCTCTCCGATAGGGGGATTACTTTATTAAAAAAGGGGAAATATGCCATAGGGAATTTGGGAGAGATGGGTAATTCCTTCGAAATCATATTTAAGAAAAGATCAGGAAATCCCCATGAACTGAATGTGGACGACGGTGAAGGGAACATTATTTTATCACAAAACAGAAAAAAATATTAAATCATGTAAAAACTAAAATTTGAAAAATTAATTTCAATGTTTATGTATTTGATTTAAAAAATACAAATGTTAAAATAATTTTTTTTAATGTATCAAATTATAGTCATTTTCAGGTTTCCAGTTCTACTTTCAATGCTACCCACAGAGTTTAAAAACCTTCACCTGCCATAGACATGATGTACCCGTCGAGCCATCGAGTTCCCAACATTCGCCCCCAGCCCCGCCCCCGCCCCCGCTCCTGCCCCCGTCGTCAACATCGCCATCGCTAGTACTTCCGCTGCACTCCCCTACACACCTCCGCACTCCAACTTTCACGTTCGCGGCGCACAAGTGGGCGTGCCTCACACACACAACAATAACAACGATGACCTTGATCTACTCAAACAATTAATACGTCTGGCACACATTCCAAGGTCACCTACTTACCATAATTATAGGTTGATGACCTGTCAACCAATCTATATATTAATACGCAAGCACTTTTTTGTACAGCACTTTATTCGACTTCTACTAAACCGATTTTGCTCAAACTGGTTTTATATGGAAGTCTTAGTCGTAAAGGTGTGCACAAAACAAGAATTAGAATTAGTCATTTATCTCATTTCTGTCGCTCGGAAATGAGTATTGCATTTCCCAATATAAATAACAATAAGGTAGAAATTACGGTTAGCATATAAACAGGCGCATATAAAATTTATTATATATTAATACGCAAGCACTATTTTTGTACAGATTTATTAACCAACTTTCTCTAAACAGATCTTGCTCAAATTGGTTTTATATGGAAGACGGAGTCGTAAAGGTGTGCAGAATATAAGTTTCATGTTTATACATTATGTTGTGTTTAAAACGGGTAAAAATTAGATAGAAGTGACATGTTAATTACGTCAGCAATGTGGAAAAGCGACAAGTGCATGAGTAGGAGACATTCTGTTTGTGAATACAAGTTAATTGAACGTGTTATCAGTAAAGTGACTTTTTTCAATAATTTTGCTGAAAGTGATTGTGTTTTTTCGTATACCTTTTTGTTGAAGTTCATTTGCATTATTGCTGAGAACTCTAACAGCATTCTGCAGTGTTTCAACGAAAGGCATGTAATTTGTTTGTATTTGTTTTTAACATAACGAATGAATGTAGTGAATTTTGAAATACATGAATTGTGTTTTTCATGATTATTTGCCCATTGATAATTTTTTAACAAATTCAGTACATCAAATATGTTAGTTGAATAAAATGCCCCGTCAAAGGACACTTATGGGAAGAACAGAAAATACAAGAAAAAGAGAAACTCAATAGGTTGGTTTAAAGGCTATTAGGCTGGTTTAAGGAAACTCAGGCAACAATTGAAGAGTTCAAACAAACATATTTGGAAACATATGTACATCCACTTGAGTTTGAACTCCTTTTGAAAGTAATGGGTGAAGGCCATGTATTTTGAAATGTACATACATATTTTGATTTTAATTTAATAAAAAAAAGAAACTTTTAATGTTTTGCACGTAGTCGACAGATCATTCGACACGCCTATTAATGAATTTACAAATTTTATAATTTTAAATGACTAAAAACTGTATTATTCTCTTTCTAAATAAAGCATGCCTGTTCCGCATATGGAGATCAACGGTGATCTCTACTAACACCAAATTGCGGCTGTTCAACTCCAACGTTAAGGCAGTTCTTTTGTACGGTTGCGAAACATGGAAAGTCACCCAATTCATCACAGGGCGCCTACAAGTCTTCATCAACAGATGCCTGCGTCGTATCCTAAAAATCCGCTGGCAGGATAGAATTTCAAACGAAGAACTATGGCGCCGTGCCGGCCAAGAAAGGATAGACGACCAAATCAGGCGAACGAAATGGAATTGGGTAGGCTACTCCTTGCGACGCGAAAACGAAAATCTAGCCAAACAGGCCCTTGGCTGGAATCCGCAAGGTTCCCGTCGAGTAGGAAGATCTAGAACAACGTGGAGGAGAACCCTACTAGAAGAAGTCGCAACAACTGGGAGATCCTGGTCGAAGTTAAGAGCTGTCGCGCAAAGCAGAGTCCGCTGGAGGGCAACTGTTTCCGCCCTATGTCCCATGAGGGACTAAAGGAGTTTAAAGAAGAAGGGCGTTACTAGTTGACATAATTACACGTGATTATGCGTGGGACTTTACCTGTATTCTTATTTTATTATTACTGCAACTTTTCGCTAGCGCCCCATATATTAAATATATTTTATTGAGCAAAAAAGTTTCCATTCAATATAATTTTTTACTTTTTAGTTCATTTTTAAACAAAAGCATATTTTTAAGTTTTTTAAACTATATTTTTAGTTTTCTTCCTTTTAGTTTAGTCTTTAGTCTTTAGTTATTTTGTTGTGACCGATATTTAAAATGAGGTCACCCAGCTTACTGTAGTCTACTCATCATACACTTTTATTTGGTATCCACACCGAGAGCTTTGTAAAAAATGGTAGTCCGCCATTTTGTGTTGGCTGGCACTTTGAATTTGGAATTACGCCACCCAGCTAACAGTATTCTACTTGTCATATTCTTTCATTTGATACCCATACCGATCGTGATGTAAATAAAAAAGTAATCCGCTATCTATGTTGGCCGCCATTTTGTTCCGACCGTCATTTTGAATTTGGAATGACACCTAATAGGTAATTACATATATTATACTTATCATTCCCTTTCATTTGATACCCATGTCGGCGGTCAGCGAGCAGAATTGGGAAATTCGGCCGCCATCTTGAAACGGCCATCTTGATTTTTCTATAAAATGGTCAGATTGCATTGTCACTTGAACTGTACATGTGTGCAAAATTTGAAGCTGATCGGTTATATGGAAGTGGGCCAAAAACAATTTTTAAGATTTGTCTACATACATACATCCATACATACATACAGATAGAGCTAATTTATAGTGTATATAAATAGCCTAAAACATGCCCGCCAAAATACTGAATCTTCCAGTGGAAGTCCCATCCCAATCGGATTAGCTGTTTCCGAGATTAGCCCGTACAAACAGACAGACAGACATACAGACAGACAAAAATTTTAAAAATGCGTGATTTCGTTTTAAAATCATCTAAAAAACCATATAAAATTAAAAAAACACAGTTTTTTTGCAATCATAGACAGACACTCCAATTATATTTATATGGATTAGCAAAACTAGTCAATTTAAGGTCTTTCTGACAATTAGCCGAAATTTTTCTATTTAAACAAATTAGTGGGATGTTGTGCCTAGAGACTAGCCCTAATTACGCTTTTTCATGGTATTCTTTCTGTTGAATAACACTTCAGACTGGATGACAATATATTAAGTGGAGATTGATCCGCACTCACTTCCAACCCGCCGGATCTGGGAATCGAGGCCAATAATTCGAATGTGTCAAATTGAAAAAAGCACATCACACATGTAAACACTATATAAAACGAATCTAAACATTTTTCTTTGGATTGGAGGCAAATCTAATGTGATGCACTTTGCACAACAGAATTAGGTGTATTATTTTACTTAAACATACATGTATTATTGTTAAAAATTCGGCTTACCGCACCTTTTGTCTTAATTTACACTTCAATGTAACTTTTTTTTTATTTTTAAAGAAAAAATCACGCACGCACTTCAATTTTCTTTCAATGTAGAGCATTTACTGAAAAACATAGGCACCTGTTTATCCATAGCATATATGCACGTGCACGCACACAAGTACCCCCACCTCGCAATGAGACCAACACCAATAATTACCCGCCAAAAATTTGAAAGAATTGATATATTTTAATTGCACCCCATCTATGACAAAGAAGTGAATACCATCTATGGCAATATTACATTACTCTTCATTTTACCTGTGATTATCAATTTCCATAAAATATACAAAATACATTTCATAAATAATAGAAAATCTGTTGTTATAATTCAGTTGTTTAGTTTCTCCGAAACTTTATACATATCTCGCATTGGAATGTACCTTTTTACGTAAGCGTGAATAAATATGTTTATTGCCACATTCCTACAAGTTAGTGTTTGGTGTAATGGGAAGGCGCTAGATCGGGGTGCGAAAGGACCAGGGTTCGATTCTTGGTGATGGCCGCAAACTTTTTTTTTAGCTATGATGATTTATTGTAGTATAATAAACTAAGCCTGATGGTGAAATCTCAAAGCGGCGACTAGTTAAAACCTTTGGTACATATTCAATTGTGAGCTATAACTCAATCTATAGTAAGCTAAATAAGCCAAATCCGTTCTTAACAAAAACTTTTATTTCACGTTGCATTGATTTAATTTTGTAATACTGCTGTATCCTACTTTGGCTATGGAGATTCATAAGTATTACACTGACCAACGCTATATATAATTAATCTTGAAAAGTTTTTGTTAAAGGCTTATGTAGGTTATAAGTTGTGAGACTTTGCGTAATCTAAAACTTAACAAAGACTTTATAGACCAAGAGCTAGTGGGCTGTCCGAGTAACGGTGTGTCTGTAAGGCTAGAAATTCTTATGGTGAAGAGTCATAGTTGCCTAAGTACAATGACCATCGCCTGGCACGCCTCAGCCCTGCACGTCATCAACCCCTATATTTTTGAAAGTGTAGGAAACATTGGAAAAAAAACTTGTTCCTGTAAGCTTGAAATTTTTTTACCATTTTGTTTATTTGTTATTAAGTTAAAAAAAAAATTGACAGGCGTTTTCGATGAGCACAAGTACCTGACAGGTGAGCCTGAAGGTGTATTATGTGTAAATTAAAATAAACTTTATTCTGTAAAATTGAAATTTACAGATATGTTTCTTTAGACGATATAAAGTAAGTTGGTACAATGACAGGCGGTTCTGGCTAGCATAAGTCCTTGACAGGCGAGGGGAAAGATGCTATGGGAGTGCGAGTAAGAGGCGTAGCATGAAAAATCATATCGTTGATGCAAATTACATTAAGTGAAAATAAAACTTATGGGTAAATATGGGACCCCAATGCAGGAAAATCCGGATTTTTGTTATATTTTATATTATAATTATAGTAGATAGTTTTACGAGAATTTTAAGATATCTTGCAGCGTCCTACGATGGTTTTTGGGGCTCTGGGAGTTAAAAATGTGGTTTAATTTAAGAGAAAAAGAGGCTTTTTACTGAAATTACATATAAAAAACGCCATAAAAAGTTGTATGTATATATTAATTGCGTGTTTATATATAAATTACATAGTCGGTAAAAGGGGGAAAACGGGGGCAAAGGGGGACATAATAGATTTCTTGACGCTATAATTAAGAGAAAAATCGTCGGAATTCGATGAATGTGTTTTGGATAAAATTTGTCCAGGGCAACAGGTGGTAAAAAGCTAATAATAGTAGCGAAAACACGTTTTTCACGTTTTGGGAACGAAAAAATGTTGTTTTGGAAAACAAAAAATGCTTCACTATAGTGCTTAAAAAGACGAAAATTGTGAGTTTTGAACCATTGATATCGGTCAATAGGTTTTTGCAGAAAAATTCAAAAAACCATTAAAAATAGCCGCCTTTTGACATTTAATTATAGGGAGCGTAATTATCGTAGAACCTTGCGTCAGGGCTTAAATTGTGGCCACTGATGGTGCCTACCTACAATTTCTAGGAACATTGTTGGCCTTGTTCAACCTTTTTTTGTGAAACAGGTGTTTTTACATTTTTGAGATTTACTCGAAAAGTTACCATTAACTTTTCATGATATTTTTATTGTAGGTAGGCACCATCAGTGGCCACAATTTAAGCCCTGACGCAAGGTTCTACGATAATTACGCTCCCTATAATTAAATGTCAAAAAACGGCTATTTTTAATGGTTTTTTGAATTTTTCTGCAAAAACCTATTGACCGATATCAATGGTTCAAAACTCACAATTTTCGTCTTTTTAAGCACTATAGTGAAGCATTTTTTGTTTTCCAAAACAACATTTTTTTCGTACCCAAAACGTGAAAAAACGTGTTTTCGCTACTATTATTAGCTTTTTACCACCTGTTGCCCTGGACAAATTTTATCCAAAACACATTCATTGAATTCCGACGATTTTTCTCTTAATTATAGCGTCAAGAAATCTATTATGTCCCTCTTTGCCCCCGTTTTCCCCCTTTTACCGACTATGTAATTTATATATAAACACGCAATCAAGGGTCGCGCAAGCGACCCGACCGTTGCAAGGTTAAAAAGGTTATATAAAATAATAAATTTTAAAATAATATAAAAAAAAAAATAAATCAATTTAAAATAATAAAAAAAATAAATCAAAAAAATAAATCAATAAAAAAAATAAAAAAAATAAAAATAAAAAACAAAGAATCAAAGTCCAAGAAAGGACGCGCTGCGCGACTATACTTACGCGAGTTTGGCCCCGTTATTCGTTGTGTCTCTCTCTACCCTAAACCATTTTCAGTATTCAAGATAAGGAAAGAGAGAGGCTAGCGAGAAACGACTTTCGTCTCCGCGCCATAAGTGACACCTTGCGGTCGAACCGTGAGACGTAAAACGTTGTCAAGGGTAGCGGAATACTAGATTCTATGAAATTGACTTTTTTAAAACGTTTTTTGTATGTTTTTAGCTCGCTTTCTTGTCTGTCTGTTTGTCCGGTACAAATCTTGCAATCGATTTTTTGACTACTTCCGGTTACCCGATCACCC
Source organism: Thereva unica (assembly GCA_949987705.1). Classification (NCBI taxonomy): domain Eukaryota; kingdom Metazoa; phylum Arthropoda; class Insecta; order Diptera; family Therevidae; genus Thereva; species Thereva unica. The sequence goes on along the minus strand of OX465282.1, from coordinate 47,802,883 downwards.
TGAAATTTTGCACACAGCTTCAGCTCCGATGACAATACAATATGGTATACTCATTATACCGTTAGATCAATGGCGGAGGACTCTAGACGACGGATTACTGTTTTCTTCTCGGAACAAATTTTGCATTCGATTTTTCAAATACTTCCGGATATCCAATCATGGTGAAATTTTGCACACAGCTTTAGCTGTGATGACAATGCAATATGGTACATACCTTTAGTCCATGGAGGCCGTCTCAGGAGGGCGGACTGAAATATTCTTCACAAACCCTTCGACATGGATATTAAATGAAATGGTATGATAAGTAGAACACCATAAGCAATATAGTATACTCAATTTATCGTTTGGTCCATGGCGGTCATCTCCAGAGGGCGGATTACCGTGATCCATGGCGGCCTCCTCAGGAGGGTGGGTTACCATTCTCTTCAGAGCCCTTTCGACATGGGTATCAAATGAAAGGGTATGATAATTAGAAAACAATAAGCAATATAGTATACTCAATATTTCGTTTGGTCCATGGCGGCCATCTCAAGAGGACGGATTAACATTTTCTTCACAACCCCCTCGACATGCGTATCAAACGAAATCAAACGAAAGGGCATCAAAAGTAATGCAATAAACTATGTCTTTAGATCCATGGCCACCTCCTCAGGAGGGCCGGTTACCATTCTCTTCAGAACCCTTTCGACATGGGTATCAAATGAAAGGGTATGATAACTAAAACACCATAAGCAATACAATATACTCAGAACATCATTAGGTCCATGGCGGCCTCCTCAGGAGGGTCGGTTACCATTCTCTTCAGAACCCTTTCGACATGGGTATCAAATGAAAGGGTATGATAAGTAGAATGCCATAACCAATATAGTATGCTCAACATTTCGTTTGGTCCATGGCGGCCATCTCAAGAGGACGGATTAACATTTCTTTCAGAACCCCCTAGACATGGGTATCAAACGAAAGGCCATCAAAAGTATTGCAATAAGCTATGTCTTTAGATCCATGGCGACCTCCTCAGGAGGGCCGGTTACCATTCTCTTCAGAACACTTTCGACATGGGTATAAAATGAAAGGGTATGATAAGTAAAACACCATAAGCAATACAATATACTCAGAACATCATTAGGTCCATGGCGGCCTCCTCAGGAGGGTCCGTTACCATTCTCTTCAGAACCCTTTCGACATGGGTATTAAATGAAAGGGTATGATAAGTAGAATACCATAACCAATATAGTATGCTCAACATTTCGTTTGGTCCATGGCGGCCATCTCAAGAGGACGGATTAACATTTCTTTCAGAACCCCCTAGACATGGGTATCAAACGAAAGGCCATCAAAAGTATTGCAATAAGCTATGTCTTTAGATCCATGGCGACTTCCTCAGGAGGGCCGGTTACCATTCTCTTCAGAACCCTTTCGACATGGGTATCAAATGAAAGGGTATGATAACTAAAACACCATAAGCAATACAATATACTCAGAACATCATTAGGTCCATGGCGGCCTCCTCAGGAGGGGGGGTTATCATTCTCTTCAGAACCCTTTCGACATGGGTATCGAATGAAAGGGTATGATAAGTAGAATACCATAACCAATATAGTATGCTCAATATTTCGTTTGGTCCATGGCGACCATCTCAAGAGGACGGATTAACATTTCTTTCAGAACCCCCTCGACATGGGTATCAAACGAAAGGCCATCATAAGTAATGCAATAAGCTATGTCTTTAGATCCGTGGCCACCTCCTCAGGAGGGCCGGATACCATTCTCTTCAGAACCCTTTCGACATAGGTATCAAATGAAAGGGTATGATAAGTAAAACACCATAAGCAATACAATATACTCAGAACATCATTAGGTCCATGGCGGCCTCCTCAGGAGGGTCCGTTACCATTCTCTTCAGAACCCTTTCGACATGGGTATTAAATGAAAGGGTATGATAAGTAGAATACCATAACCAATATAGTATGCTCAACATTTCGTTTGGTCCATGGCGGCCATCTCAAGAGGACGGATTAACATTTCTTTCAGAACCCCCTAGACATGGGTATCAAACGAAAGGCCATCAAAAGTATTGCAATAAGCTATGTCTTTAGATCCATGGCGACCTCCTCAGGAGGGCCGGTTACCATTCTCTTCAGAACACTTTCGACATGGGTATAAAATGAAAGGGTATGATAAGTAAAACACCATAAGCAATACAATATACTCAGAACATCATTAGGTCCATGGCGGCCTCCTCAGGAGGGTGGGTTATCATTCTCTTCAGAACCCTTTCGACATGGGTATCGAATGAAAGGGTATGATAAGTAGAATACCATAACCAATATAGTATGCTCAATATTTCGTTTGGTCCATGGCGACCATCTCAAGAGGACGGATTAAAATTTTTTCAGAACCCCCTCGACATGGGTATCAAACGAAAGGCCATCATAAGTAATGCAATAAGCTATGTCTTTAGATCCATGGCCACCTCCTGAGGAGGGCCGGATACCATTCTCTTCAGAACCCTTTCGACATAGGTATCAAATGAAAGGGTATGATAAGTAAAACACCATAAGCAATACAATATTGAGTTTGGCCGTAGACAGCGAAGTGAACGGACGTGTGCTGGTCCGGTCCGTCAAACACGCCCCGTTGAATACAAAATAAAATCAAAACAATTTTTTTTTTTGTGAAAACTGAAAAAAAAACCAAGCACAAAAAAACAACAACAACAAAGTGGAAAAAAATACGCGCGGCAGGCTAAAGCGAAGGCTTCATCACCCTTCTACAGACAAGCGACCGACGAACAGCACAAGTAAGTTCCCTTTGCTTCCTACCCTCACTCGATTCTCGGACCTGCAAGTGTCGCACCCGAAATCTGTCGGTCGACGAAATTTGCCTCGTTTCAAAAGGCATAACACTTTAACGCAGGCAAATTTCGTTGACTTTGATGGCTGCGGCAGATGTAATTCCGGGAAATAACTCTAAGAATGTGGCGATTGAACCCGCGCAACCGGAGTCCCGTTACAAGTCAAGCTTTGTTATTGACTTTTGTAACATTCGTGGACTTCATGCGAACTTCTCTTTTGTTGAGTGCCACTTATTAAACTTTAAACCCCCAATCCTCGCACTTAGTGAAACCCAAATATCACCCGATAATGACTTAAGTCAATATCAGATATCGGGGTACACTTTAGTGCATAATCTCTCTCCCCACAGGGGCATTGCCATCTACGTTAGGGATGACGTGGCTCATTATAAAATATGCAAAAGCACTTCTTCAGATTTTAACTCACTTTGGATTAAAATCATCATCCGAAACCACGTCATATTCTTTTGCTTCCTATACAGAAGCCCTAACATAAGTAACGAAGCCTCCACTTCATCATTTGACACTATTTCCGAACAAATCTCGGGATTTTTATCGTCCAATCCTGAGTGTGAAATCATCGTTGCGGGTGATTTCAATGTTCACAATGTAAACTGGCTGACTTACTCAAATGGCACCAGTGCTTCTGGCAAGGACGTCGAGCTCTTTGCAGACATCAATAACTTGCACCAAATTGTGGATCTTCCCACAAGAGTCCCTGATGTTGCTGATCAAGGAAGATATCTCCTTGATCTTTTCCTTACTTCTCATCCAGCACGATATACCGTCACAGTTGATTCACCTCTCGGCAATTCGGACCACTGCTTAGTTAGCGCTAGCTTCCCATTCAAATTTCCCACCCCTCCCAAACCAGTCAGAAGAACTGTATGGCATTATGGGAAGGCCAATTGGCTGGGGCTTACTAATTTTTTCCAATCTACAGACTGGAACCAGTGTTTCCGTAATAAAAACGTCAACTCTGCCGCTATCAGTATCACTAGAATCATACAGGCAGGAATGCATTTGTTCATTCCTCATTCTACTAAATCTGTGAAGGCTAGGCCCAACAGATGGTTTAATCAGGAGTGTATGAATGCAATCAGAAATAAAGAAGCCGCCTTTCGAGCTTACAAGAGCTCCCCGAGTGAATCGCTCCGTGCAGAGTATATAAAACTGAGAAATTCCTGTAAAGTCACCATCAGGAATGTCAAAAATTTATTTGACAGCAAGTTGAGAAGTAAACTCCTTAATGCAACCTCTGGTAGCAAAAACTTCTGGTCCTTGGTAAGTTCCATCAAGAAGAATTTCACCACCTCCACAACTCCTTCATTCATCCACGATGAAAAGGTGATAACAGACAGAAAATCCAAGGCCGATTTATTAGCATCTCTGTTTGCTTCAAATTCTTCTCTACCCCAAAATGATACGCTACCCCCCGTCCTCGAGCACAGCGCTCATTTAATGGACAGGGTTTTCTTCAGGACTCGTGAGGTGTACAGGTGCCTCAAGGAGCTCGATGTCAACAAATCCACTGGACCCGATAATATACCCCCTATCGTCTTAAAACAATGCGCCTCACCTTTGGCTAAACCTCTGCGCAAACTTTTTGCCCTATCATACTCTTCCGGAGTTTATCCAGACTCTTGGAAACTTGCTCATGTGCAGCCAATACCGAAAAAAGGTAACTCCAGCCTTCCCTCCAACTACCGCCCAATAGCAATCACTTCTATCCTCTCCAAAACCATGGAGACGATAATTAACAAAAAGCTTATGGGATATCTAGAATCCAACCAACTTATAAACGACAAACAATACGGCTTCCGACAAAAAAGATCCACTGGTGATCTTTTAGTTTGCCTTACAGAACACCTCAACCGAAGTTTGCATGGATCTGGTGAATCTAGTTTGGTTGCTTTGGATATCTCCAAGGCTTTTGATAGAGTATGGCACTCAGCCTTGTTAGCTAAACTCCAAGCTATTGGAATTGACTCGCTTCTCTATAAGTGGGTTGAGAGTTTCCTTTCCGGCCGTTCAATTAAGGTAGTTTTGGATGGCGTCAAATCTGAATCTCACCCCATCTCTGCGGGGGTCCCCCAGGGGTCAATTTTATCACCGGCCCTATTTCTTATCTTTATAAATGACCTTCTTTCAATCCCCTCCAACCCACTTCTCAGCTTCGCTGACGACGGTACTTTACGGTACTCGTACAGCTTCGATACAAGACAGACACAAGCCAGATCCTGTCTTGATGATCGTGAACTAATGTTCAACTCTATTAAAAAAGACATCAAACTAATTCTAGATTGGGGAGAGAAGAATCGTGTCGAATTCAACCCCTCCAAAACCAAGTACTGTCTTATTTCAAAAAAGAAGTTCAACACCTCACCATTCTTGACAGTGGATGACGTTGAACTAAAGGCCGACCCATCCCTCCACATCTTAGGCGTGACATTAGCCAAAGACTTGCGTTGGAATGATCACATATTCCAAATCGCCAAACAAGCATCCCAGTGTTTGGGATTTCTTAAGAGGTGCAAGTTCCTTCTCCAGCCATCGGCCCGTGCTGTTATTTATAAATCCTACATTCGGCCTCTTCTCGAATATAACTCCCTCGTTTGGGGCGGTGCTCCAATAACCACCTTAGCATGGTTAGATAAGGTCCAAAAAAGGGCCATTTAGTTAATTAATGACGATTCCGCTTGCTCCACCATCGACCCCCTGAGCCACCGTAGGAATGTAGCAGCACTGACAAAATTTTATCGCTACTATCATAGTGACTGTTCCTCCGAGTTAAACGCTCTCCTGCCTCCACGGCAATCTTATACCCGCAACACCAGATTAGCCCACTCGTCTCATTCCCTTCACCTGCAACTACCCCTTTCACGCACTCAACAAGATATGAATTCGTTTGTTAATAGAACAACTCGACTTTGGAATAATCTCTCGCAGTCAGTATTTCCGAGCTCCTACAATATCCAAGAGTTCAAACGCAGGGTTCATTACCACCTTCTTCAATACCCCCCCGTACCTTTATAATCCTTAACCTATTCCCCCCACCCCTCCCCCGTACTAAGCTTACTGCTAGACATTGCACCATGACGTGACAAATGACATGACGGACTAGTAGTACAAAGGGTGACTCCTGAGCTTAGAACTACCACATAAAAAAAAAAAAAAAAAAATATACTCAGAACATCATTAGGTCCATGGCGGCCTCCTCAGGAGGGTCGGTTACCAGTCTCTTCAGAACCCTTTCGACATGGGTATCAAATGAAAAGGTATGATAAGTAGAATACCATAAACAATATAGTATGCTCAATATTTCGTTTGGTCTATGGCGGCCATTCCAAGAGGACGGATTAACATTTTCTTCACAACCCCCTCGACATGGGTATCAAACGAAAAGGCATCATAAGTAATGCAATAAGCTATGTCTTTAGATCCATGGCCACCTCCTCAGGAGGGCCGGTTACCATTCTCTTCAGAACCCTTTCGACATAGGTATCAAATGAAAGGGTATGATAAGTAAAACACCATAAGCAATACAATATACTCAGAACATCATTAGGTCCATAGCGGCCTCCTCAGGAGGGTGGGTTACCATTCTCTTCAGAACCCTTTCGACATGGGTATCGAATGAAAGGGTATGATAAGTAGAATACCATAACCAATATAGTATGCTCAATATTTCGTTTGGTCCATGGCGGCCATTCCAAGAGGACGGATTAACATTTTCTTCACAACCCCCTCGACATGGGTATCAAACGAAAAGGCATCATAAGTAATGCAATAAGCTATGTCTTTAGATCCATGGCCACCTCCTCAGGAGGGCCGGTTACCATTCTCTTCAGAACACTTTCGACATGGGTATCAAATGAAAGGGTATGATAAGTAAAACACCATAAGCAATACAATATACTCAGAACATCATTAGGTCCATAGCGGCCTCCTCAGGAGGGTGGGTTACCATTCTCTTCAGAACCCTTTCGACATGGGTATCGAATGAAAGGGTATGATAAGTAGAATACCATAACCAATATAGTATGCTCAATATTTCGTTTGGTCCATGGCGGCCATCTCAAGAGGACGGATTAACATTTCTTTCAGAACCCCCTCGACATGGGTATCAAACGAAAGGCCATCAAAAGTATTGCAATAAGCTATGTCTTTAGATCCATGGCGACCTCCTCAGGGGGGCCGGTTACCATTCTCTTCAGAACACTTTCGACATGGGTATAAAATGAAAGGGTATGATAAGTAAAACACCATAAGCAATACAATATACTCAGAACATCATTAGGTCCATGGCGGCCTCCTCAGGAGGGTGGGTTACCATTCTCTTCACAACCCTTTCGACATGGGTATCAAATGAAAGGTTATGATAAGTAGAATACCATAAACAATATAGTATGCTCAATATTTCGTTTGGTCCATGGCGGCCATTCCAAGAGGACGGATTAACATTTTCTTCACAACCCCCTCGACATGGGTGTCAAACGAAAAGGCATCATAAGTAATGCAATAAGCTATGTCTTTAGATCCATGGCCACCTCCTCAGGAGGGCCGGTTACCATTCTCTTCAGAACACTTTCGACATGGGTATCAAATGAAAGGGTATGATAAGTAAAACACCATAAGCAATACAATATACTCAGAACATCATTAGGTCCATAGCGGCCTCCTCAGGAGGGTGGGTTACCATTCTCTTCAGAACCCTTTCGACATGGGTATCGAATGAAAGGGTATGATAAGTAGAATACCATAACCAATATAGTATGCTCAATATTTCGTTTGGTCCATGGCGGCCATCTCAAGAGGACAGATTAACATTTCTTTCAGAACCCCCTCGACATGGGTATCAAACGAAAGGCCATCAAAAGTATTGCAATAAGCTATGTCTTTAGATCCATGGCGACCTCCTCAGGGGGCCGGTTACCATTCTCTTCAGAACACTTTCGACATGGGTATAAAATGACAGGGTATGATAAGTAAAACACCATAAGCAATACAATATACTCAGAACATCATTAGGTCCATGGCGGCCTCCTCAGGAGGGTGGGTTACCATTCTCTTCAGAACACTTTCGACATGGGTATCAAATGAAAGGGTATGATAAGTAAAACACCATAAGCAATACAATATACCATAAACAATATAGTATACGCAATATTTCGTTTGGTCCATGGCGGCCATCTCAAGATTGCGGGTTACCATTTTCTTCTCAACGGGACGCGCTGCGCGACTCTACTTACGCGAGTTTGGCCCCGTTATTCGTTGTGTCTCTCTCTACCCTAAACCATTTCAGTATTCAAGATAAGGAAAGAGAGAGGCTAGCGAGAAACGACTTTCGTCTCCGCGCTATAAGTGACACCTTGCGGTCGAACCGTGAGACGTAAAATTGTACCGAGGGCGCCACTGCGCCGAGTGCAATATGATATTACTAATTAATGTTGAATAAACTTCCAAAATTACCTCAAAGTTTCACGCTTTTCTGTCATCAATCTCCCTATTTCGATATTTCTATAATTATTGTCATTATTGTATTGTTATTGTTTTTAATTTTGCTTAAGCTTTCTTTTTTAAAAATTGAAATTATATTCAACAAAAGAAGTGAAATCAATTATTGCGTAACAAGTCGTTTGTTTTTTTTATATTAGGTGCAACAAAAAAATCTGGGGCCTGTATTAAACAAGATTTAAAGGTTGAACAAAGCCGAACTCAATAAGTAATTAACAACCTTTAAATCTTGTTTAATACAGGCCCCAGATTTTTTTGTTGCACCTAATATAAAAAAACAAACGATTTGTTACGTAATAATTGATTTCGCTTCTTTTGTTGAAAATAATTTCAATTTTTAAAAAAGAAAGCTTAAGCAAAATTAAAAACAAAATAACAATATAATAATGACAATAATTATAGAAATATCGAAATAGGGAGATTGATGATAGAAAAGCGCGAAATCTTGCGACGTGATTCATTTACCTTTTTGAGGTAATTTTGGAAGTTTATTCAACATTATTTAGATAATTTTATTTAGTTAAACTTAGATTTAGATTTCGACTTGATTATGTTTTAGATTTTTAATTTTGCTTAAGCTTTCTTTTTTAAAAATTGAAATTAAATTCAACAAAAGAAGTGAAATCAATTATTGCGTAACAAGTCGTTTGTTTTTTTTATATTAGGTGCAACAAAAAAATCTGGGGCCTGTATTAAACAAGATTTAAAGGTTGTTAACAACTTACAGTTCTGACGCAGCGAGATATTTCTGTAGTTCATATTATCTTTATATATACATACAGCTTTTTATGGCGTTTTTTATATGTAATTTCAGTAAAAAGACTCTTTTTCTCTTAAATTAAACCACATTTTTAACTCCCAGAGCCCCAAAAACCATCGTAGGACGCTGCAAGATATCTTAAAATTCTCGTAAAACTATCTACTATAATTATAAAATATAACAAAATTCCGGATTTTCCTGCATTGGGGTCCCATATTTATCCATAAGTTTTATTTTCACTTAACGTAATTTGCATCAACGATATGATTTTTCATGCTACGCCTCTTACTCGCACTCCTATAGCATCTTTCCCCTCGCCTGTCAAGGACTTATGCTAGCCAGAACCGCCTGTCATTGTACCAACTTACTTTATATCGTCTAAAGAAACATATCTGTAAATTTCAACTTTACAGAATAAAGTTTATTTTAATTTACACATAATACACCTTCAGGCTCACCTGTCAGGTACTTGTGCTCATCGAAAACGCCTGTCAATTTTTTTTTTAACTTAATAACAAATAAACAAAATGGTAAAAAAATTTCAAGCTTACAGGAACAAGTTTTTTTTCCAATGTTTCCTACACTTTCAAAAATATAGGGGTTGATGACGTGCAGGGCTGAGGCGTGCCAGGCGATGGTCATTGTACTTAGGCAACTATGACTCTTCACCATAAGAATTTCTAGCCTTACAGACACACCGTTACTCGGACAGCTCACTAGCTCTTGGTCTATAAGGTTAAGTCTGCAAGGCGTGAGTATTATTCCCGCAAGCTTGATCCCAATTTAAATTCTAAAAAACTCTGGTCTAATCTTCGTTCGCTGTGCCTCCATGCTCCTGTGACCATCCCGTTTGATGCTGTGTAAACCTCCTCAATGCATCTTCTATTCAATCTCCATCTGAGCTTGCTTCCTCTTCTGATCTTCTTCCCCTTGACCTACTTAGTTCTGATGGTTTTAGTTTTCGTTGTGTTGACACACCTGAAGTTCTTGAGATATTACTTTCCATCTCCTCAAATAGCATTGGCTGGGATAATCTATCTCCCCATTTTCTTAAGCTTCTATCGCCACTAATCGCAGAAACTATAACGCATATCTTCAATTACTGCTTGACAACTTCTCAAGTTCCGTCGCTTTGGAAAAAAGCCATAGTGATTCCTTTACCTAAAAAATCGCCTCCCGATGACATAACTGATTTTCGTCCCATCAGTATTCTTCCTTTTCTCGCCAAACCTTTGAAAAAATCCTCTATATACAAGTACTACGATATCTTGAGTCTAACAACCTCCTCTATAAATACCAGTCTGGCTTCCGTAGATCCCATAGTTGTGAAACGGCAGTATTAAAGGTAACGACTGATTTGCGTTCTGCGCTCGACATTGGTGACATTGCCGTACTGGTCCTTTTAGATTTCTCTAAGGCATTTGATTCTGTGGTTCACTCCCTTCTGCTCTCCAAACTTAGCCGACTCTATCACTTTTCCTCTTCTGCCATTCGACTCTTCGCTTCTTTTCTACTTAATAGGCTTCAATGTGTTCGCCTTAACAATGCTGTATCCTCATTCCTACCTGTGTCCCTTGGAGTTCCACAAGGCTCTGTACTTGGTCCCCTTCTCTTTTCGCTCTATGTAAATGATCTTCCTACTGTTATCCATAATTGCTCCTTCCATCTTTATGCTGATGATCTCCAGCTGTATACTTCATGTAATCCTAACCAGATCGAACAATGTATTTCGGAATTCAATAGTACATTATCCCGAATTAATGAATGGTGCTCCTTAAATTTCCTTAAATTAAATCCTAATAAATCCCAAGTTCTGTTCCTTACACGTCGCTCTCTGTCCGTTGGAAACGTTTCGTCTCTTCTACTCAATAATATTTCGCTTCCCGTTGTTGACTGTGTCAATAATCTTGGAATTGTTATCAACTTCAAACTTTCTTGTTGCAAACACATTTCACTTATGCTCTCGAAGATATATGGAACATTACGCAAACTTTGGCTCTATTCCAGTCTTTTATCCTCATCTATCCGGTTCAAGCTTGTTAAATCCCTCATCCTGCCACACTTTCTCTACGGGTCTCTCATATACATATCGTTCGACTCATCCTGTCGTCAGCGTCTCAAAGTTGCATTTAATGATTGCTTAAGGTTCATTTACAATCTGAGAAGATCTGATCATGTGTCTGGTTTCCAAAACTCCTTGTTGGGTTGTGGCATCTTTCGCTTTATTGATATCATGGCTTTGGTCCTCCTGCATAAAGCTTTCTATGCCAAGAGCCCTCCCTACCTTTCTGACTTCCTCACGCCTCTCCAATCCCTGCGCTCCATTAAATTTCTCATTCCCGCACATCATTCCCTAATTGGTAGTCGTTCTTTCTTTGTGCACTCCCTCTCTGGAATAATCTTCCGAACACTATTCAAAGAATAGGCACAGCCAGAGCCTTCAGAAGACATGCTTCTCTCTTTCCTTCTACCTTCCTCTTCTTCTACCTAGTATTTCTTTTTTCTAAATTTCGCTCTCCCTTATTTCCACATTTACTTCCTTTACCTTTTGTCCTTTCTGGTTTCCTGTAATATTAATTGAAGTTTGTTTTTCTTTTCTTTTTTCTCTTAATTTTGCTAATTAGATATAGTAACTAGATTATGATAAGCTTTGAATTATAATTATAAATATGTACATATATGTAGGTACGAAAAAAGATGAAAATCTTGTGTACAGCTTCCAAAATAAATTATATTATATTATTATTATCTCCATGAAAGGTGCGTTAGTTTTTCAAGTTATTTGTTTGAATGTTTTCGCGATTCTTCACAATCTCCACTTAATATATTGTCATCCAGCCTGAAGTGTTATTCAACAGAAAAAATACCAAGAAAAAGCGTAATTAGTGGCTAGCCTCTAGGCATAACATCCCACTTTTGTTTTGTTATTCTGAAGAGATACATACAAATTTAGTTAATAAAGACGTAAAAATATGCTTTTAAACAAAGGTCTGCAAAATTTTTTAGATATGGGGCAAATCGTTTGTAAAATTTTTGTAAAATATTAAAAATTCTGAGAAAAATCACTTCCTTATACAATATTCATGGACTATAAGGACGGTCTTAAATACATCGTTCGTGCAATTAAATTTATAAATTTTCATTCATTTCAGTAAGCGTTTATATGCCCTGGTAAAATTAGATATCTACTTTTTGTTTTAAACCTACCAAATGTTTCGTTTAAATCATACATATTTTTTGTGACAAATCCACAGTGAAGTTCGATAAAATTGAATTTTTCTTTTGGTCTACAGCACCACCTACATGACTATAAACTATAATAAAATGAACAGCATATAAAATATGCATATAAACAAATAAATATTTTATATTATTTCCGCGAAATTTCTTAATGATTTATAAAGTCGCCGAAGAGCCATATAAACTCAAGAAAATGATTTTTTTGCACTTTTAATTAAATAAATGTTTATGTTCTCCTGAGTATCATCTAATATAATTTAGTGAGAAATATAATCAAAACATGTTACGAAGTTAAAAAAAATTGTATTTCACCATTTTGCGGCCGGGGATTGAACTTGGTTCCCCTGGGATAGGACTCCAGCGCCTTACCTCTAGGCTACCGATATATGGACTTTATTAGAAATCTCTTTTTGGCTGTTTAAATATACTTCTGGTTGAAATTTCCAGGCCATTTTCTCAGTTTTTGGTCTTTTGACCAAGAGCTACATTTTGAGATATGGCCCAAGTCTGTAGCGGCAGTACTTTCAGAGATGAAAGTAGGCTTCAGACGGACAGACGGACAGAGCCTCTGTATAAGCTTTTTTTTTTTAAAAAGCTAAAAAGGCCCGACCGAATAATATGAAATTTTTTTCAGAGCATTTTTTCGTTAATATTCTTTTTTCGGCACCTCAATGAAGTCGATATAGTTTTAGTTTGCGCGGTATCGTGCAGGTACAAAAATCATAAACGTCGTTTAAACAAAAAAAAAACGGTTCGACCGAATTTTATGAAAATCGAACAACACCTCAACGAAGTTGGTATCTTTTTTGGTTCGCGCGATATCGTGCAAGAAAAAATGACCACATACGTACGCACACTCACACGTACGCACACATACACACACATACTTCCTCCCAATTTTTTGCTTAAAACGCTCCTGGGACCTTGAAAGAAGAAAATACGTCGGAAATTTTGATTTCGATTTTCGGACCGATTACAATAACTTCCTATACTGGTAAATTAAAAAAGGCAATTTAAACGAAATTTAATTTATAATTATGATCACTTACACTCTTTCACCACTTTGTTATATTTCCAACCCGTTATTTTAACACGTGTTTCAAACAAAGGGGATAAAACAGAATACACCGATATTCACTAAAAAATCGATAATTTTAATCACAAGTAATTCAAAAGAAAATTCAAGCAAATTTATATTTATGGCTAGGTATCTGAGGAAACAAATTAGCTGTTCTGCCCCTTGGTTCTGAAGAAGTTTCAGACATGACTCTAATTGCAGTTCTCTTTTGCAGGAACCTACTGTTGAACCATTAGAATACGGCGGGCGGCCCGCTTACAAAGACGGAGAGCCTTCGTCGCCAGATGGAGGAGGCGGGCGGAATGTTGGAGAGCGCCCAGATGACGTGCCTAGTTATTAGCAGAACTGATCACCAGTTTTTATGACAAATCAGTTCGTCTTCGAATTCCTACGAGCAAACACCAAAACTGTCAACCAAGCAAATAAACTTCTGTTGTAGTAACTGTACCGTGTTGTTTTATTTATATAAAAACCAATTCATATCAGTGCACCTGAATCCCCTCAATTAACTCTAAACAAAAATGGTGAATAATATTGTTGTGAAACTTATCTTAAAATTTTTCGGAAAATACATTTTTTATAATTACTAATATTATTTATATTTCATATTTTTTATTTTATATAATTACTCAAAATAAATAAATCAATAATAAGAAAATATCATTTAATATTAAAAAACTCTAGGTAGCCATTCTTCGACCGATAGCCAGCGCATGGCTTGGCATGGCTTTGACCTTCGACTGAGCGCTGGGTAGCGTTATCATTTCCAGGTTTGGCCCAACGAACGGTTGGTTATCGAGCGTCGAATGTCCGTAGCCTACTCTGAACTGTTTGTTTATTCTTCATTGTACATATGTACAGTGTCGTTGGTGCCGGTCGTCCGCGTTTTATTAATATTTTTTTTATGTTTTTATTGTAATTTTTAATAACTAAATATTTAATTTTGTGTTTTAAGTGGTTATTTAAGTTAGTGATAGTGACAATTTCACTCGAGTATTTTATTTTTGTTTTCTTTTTCTTGTTTTTTTGTTCGGTGTTTTCTTTTGTTATTTGTGTTGTGCTACGGTTTCTCCAGCTGTTCGAGGTTGGTAACCTTTATCCTTGTGCAATTTTTAATCTTTTTTCTTTTTAAACATTTTTCTTTTACCTCTGATTCTTTTCTGAGGGCATAAAAGAATAAAAATAAAATTGGGTGGTAATTTTATTTTCAATACCATAACCTCATTTTTTAATATTTTTTCCTTTTCTTATTTTTTTTTCACCTGAGGTTATGCAACGTTTCGAAACCCATCTGCACTCAAACTGCATAAAATTGTTTTAAACAATTTTGTCTTATTTGTCTTCGCAGTTAAGTGGGGTTTTATCGTTTTCAATTTTTTAATTTTTTTTGTCTTATTTTAATCATACCATTTTTTTTTTTTTTCTAATTTCGAGTCAACAAGTCTGCAAGCTGTGCTCTTCGGAAATTGTCCGAGATGGGATTTTTTGCGATGGTGTATGTGGAGGCGTTTTTCACCTCACCTGCCTCAAACCTCAAGTAAGTGGCAAACCTCCGACCCCTAGAGGGTCAACTTGCAATGAATGCTTCAACATTCAACCCTGCCACGTCCTAAGACTAATGAAAGACATTTCTGATGTCTTTCTCGATGGACATGAAAAAGTCATGGGTCGTTTTAACACCTTATCTGGAAATGTCTCACATTTTCAGATGTTAGCCGATGATGTCCAGTCGATCAACGTCCGCCTTGATAGCTTATCAGGCACCCTTGATTCTGTTGCGTCCAACTCGGGTTCCCTAATGAATAAACTCCAAGAAATTTTTTCCCGGGTTGCAACAGTCTTTGACTCGATCGACGATATACATTCAGCGATTGTCAATCCTGTAGCCACTTCATCCTGCTCTGTCAACTCCTTAGCTCCTCTTCATCCAATATTAGACGACATTAAAAGGAGTACGAAGCGTGTTCGGGCTGATATTGAATCGCTGTCAACAGCAGTGGTACAAAATCACAATGCCCTGAGTTCTCTATCGCTAAAATTTGAAAATGTTTGTGATAGAATAAACTCCCCCTCGGTGGCGCCAGTATCTTATGACGCCTCGCAGGTAGGGGAGCAGCTTCTTTCTACACCCTGTCCCACAGCTGTTTCTCTAACGGCGGATGATGCAGCTGCTCTTAACACTACAGCCCTGAACGACCCGGTCATAACACTTGAAAAGGGCACTTCGGTGGAGACTGCCCCCAGCCTGGCTCATGACCACAAGAAAGCCCGTAGAAAGAATGGAAAACGCAAACGCAGTCGTAAAGTTAACGTTACGGATGCTGTCACTGCAAACCCCTATCTAAGCTCGTCTATCCGCGCACCCTCACTTCCAATGGGCTCAAACTATATCCCAGAACCGGTTGCGGCATCAACCTCTTCTATTGGTATCATTGGACCGTCGGGCACTGGAGATGCTGAGTCTCCGGTAACCTGCACTAATCTGACAACGGTACCCAGGCCACGAACTATTTTCATTTCGCGTTTCTCCCCAGAAACTACGTGCGAGGCAATTAAAGAATACCTAATGGGGAAAACTATTAATCCTGCTACAGTCTCCTGCAGGAAGATCAGCAATGTCTCCAAACCGGTTGCGTCTTTCATCTTGACTGCACCGCCCAATACCGCTGAAAAGCTTTTAGACCCCACGTTCTGGCCTCCTGGTGC
The DNA here is from genome assembly GCA_949987705.1 of Thereva unica. Classification (NCBI taxonomy): domain Eukaryota; kingdom Metazoa; phylum Arthropoda; class Insecta; order Diptera; family Therevidae; genus Thereva; species Thereva unica. The sequence goes on along the minus strand of OX465282.1, from coordinate 47,786,728 downwards.
CTTTTCAAAATGTTTTGTCCCCCGCACGCGCGAGCAGCGCATTCCTGATACTTTACAAGTTTCAAAAAACTTAAGACGCTTTCCCTCTATTACCAAAATGTGAGGGGAATCAGATCTAAAACCCAAGATGTGTTTCTGTCGACTTCGGCCAGTGATTTCGATATAATCGCTTTTACAGAAACATGGCTATACAGTGGGATTCTTAATGCCGAACTTTTCGACTCTTCCTTCCAAGTTTTTCGGAGGGATAGATATATTGACTCGGAGGCTCGTGGAGGTGGTGTACTACTTGCATGTAGTAACCTTCTCAACTGTTGCTTAATAACGCTTCCTGATTTTTCCAACACTTTAGACATTGAGGTCCTCGCTCTCAAAGTCTCCCTTGTTCATAACAACTTATTCTTAATCTGCTGTTACATCCCACCAGATATGTTCAGCACTCTTGACGATAGAGGTCAAAATCTCTATGATATTCTAATCGCTTGCATAAATCATATCCAAGATATGATGGATTCCAAAGATGAACTCCTACTTGTAGGTGATTTTAACTTACCCAATGTTAAATGGGTATCGTGCGATGATGACGATAACTACCTTCCTGGAAACAACCTTAACTCTAAGGAATCCAGCTTTCTGAATTCCTTATTTTCCTGCGGCTTGTGCCAAATGAGCGGTGTGAATAATATTTTAGGTAGGCGGCTAGATCTTGTATTCTTTTCCGACTCAGACAACATGAATGTTGAGCCTAGCTCAATTGTCTTGTCACCTGTCGATAATTATCACCCTCCTCTCCTACTGAGCTATTGTTCTGTCTTTAACAATAAGCCAATCCCAGAGGAGCCAACTTTTACCTTTAACTTTAAAAAGCCAACCTTGAGGAACTGTCATCCAAGCTCACTTCGGTCGATTTCAATTGGTTGCTCTTACCTAATGAGTTGGATGTCGATGTAGCCAGATTTTACTCCGTCCTGTATGAAACTGTCGCATCCTGTGTACCTATCGAGCCGTTAAAATCATCCAGATCATCCCCACCGTGGTACAACAACGAGTTGAGACGTACCAAAAACCTGAAGAATAAACTCTGGAAAAACTACCTGAAGAAGAAAGACACTGCGAGTTTCGATGCATTTCTCAATTGCTATGACCAATTTCATGCTCTCTCCGAAACCCTCTATAAAGAGTACCTCAGAAACATGGAAGGTAAAGTGTTTGGTGATTCCAGAGCATTCTTTCAATTTATCAACACAAAGAAAAAAGTTGATAATTACCCTTACACCATGAAATACGAGAACTCCCTTAGTTCTAATTCAGCAGAAATTTGTGACAATTTTGCATCGTTCTTCCTCAAATCTTTCTCGTCCCCTGTATTCCAACCAGATGAAGACAATTTTCGACATATCAATGCAATCCAAGCGGCTCAAAACTTTTCCCTGTCTATAACCAGGGATGATATCTCGAAGCATATAAATGAACTTCCACAAGACTTTTCGTCCGGCCCTGATGGAGTCCCTCCAGCTGTTCTAAAATCCTGTGCAGGGGCCCTACTGTCTCCTCTTCTATGTTTATTTCAAAAATCCCTAAATAAAGGGCGCTTCCCAACCTTATGGAAGAACTCTTTTATAATACCCGTCCATAAGAAAGGCTGTAAAAACGAAATATCTAATTATAGGCCAATTGCGAAGTTATCGTCTATACCAAAACTCTTTGAATCTATTATTTATTCTGCTATCGCCCCTATCTGCAAGAGGCTTATCTCAACAAACCAGCATGGTTTTCTTGCAGCCCGTTCCACTACTACTAATTTACTGGAGTTCTCTTCACACACAATTAGAGGCTTTGTCACTGGCTGCCAAACTGACTGTGTCTATACAGATTTTAGTAAGGCTTTCGACAAGCTCTCCCACTCTATTATAGTTCTTAAACTAAAGAAATTAGGCTTTCCGCATGCCCTTGTGGATTGGTTCCAGTCGTACTTAGCCGATAGAACCTACCAGGTTCTATTCCGCGGAGTCAAATCGAAGAATATTGAAGCGTCCTCTGGAGTCCCGCAAGGCAGCCATCTTGGCCCTCTTCTTTTTATTTTATCAATTGACGATATTGTTACACTGCTAAAGCACTGTAAAATCCTTATTTACGCTGATGACATCAAACTGTATCGCCACATAAGGAGTATAGAGGATTGCAAACTTCTGCAAGCAGATCTAAACACCTTCTATTCTTGGTGTTCCAACAACAACCTTGTGCTTAATATTAGTAAATGCGAGATCATGACTTTTTGTAGGAAACGTGGTGTTATAACTTATGACTATACTTTCCTTGACAACAAGGTCTCCCGTACTGAATCTGTAATCGATCTTGGGGTTAGGTTAGAAAGTAAGTTGGATTTCTCCACCCACATCAATTATATCTCCTCCAAGGGCAATTCAGTCCTGGGATTTATAAAAAGATGGTCCAAAGAGTTCAACAACCCCCTCGTCACTAAACACCTGTACGTATCTTTGGTTAGGCCTTTGCTTGACTACGCTTCCCAGGTATGGTCTCCTTACTACTCCTCCCATGTTAGTAGAATCGAATCGGTTCAAAGGAAGTTCGTCCGGTTTGCACTCAGCCACCTCCCATGGGATGACCCACTCGCTCTTCCGCCTTATGAGAACAGACTTAAATTGCTCAACTTAAGCTCCCTTCATAAGCGCCGCGAGGTCGCTGACGTTATATTTGTTCATCGACTGATGAATGACAAGGTGGACTCTGGTTTCTTAAGAAACCGCGCGTCATTTAGAGTGAATAACTACAACCTGAGAGGTGAACCTCTTTTGCACATTAATTCCTCTAACACCAATTATGGCATGTTCGAACCCGTTAATCGCATGCTTATAAATACTAACAACAATAGGAGTGTGTTTAGCTTGCTAACCAGTGAAGTTGTCCTTAAAAGGACCCTTCTCAATGTGGCGTGACTCTCTACGTGCTCCACTTCCTTTTTAGTTTTGCATGCTCCTCTGTTTAATGTTTTTGATCTTTTATGTTTTTAATATTTTATGTTTGCATGTCTCAGCTGAGCCACGGCAGTGGTAAATATTTCTCAGCCCTGCTTGGAAGTGTGCCTTCTGTCTTAGAAGGGAAACTCTATATATGTATATATATACATATATATATATTTTATATATATATATATATATATATATATATATATATATATATATATATATATATATATGTATGTATGTATGTGTATGTATATATAGATTTTCATGCTTAGCTGTAAAGTGCGCCTTCTGTGCTAGAAGGGTTAACTCTAGAGGAATTGGGTTATGTCATGAATGCCTTGTGCATCAATAAGCCCATCTCTCTATTTGCTTGGACGGATTCAGAAATTATGCTTGCGTGGTTAAGAGCACATCCATCCAAATGGACTGCTTTCATTGCCAACAGTGTATCCTACATTTATCACATCCTTGGCAAAAATATATGGGCCCACGTCTCATCAAAGGAAAACCAAGCAGATTGTTAATCTCGGGGAATGTACCCTTCTGATCTTCAAAGGCATACATCTTGTAGTGGAAGGGTAGGTTGAAATGGCTGCCCCCACCAGGGAGCCCACTTAGGGACGCCATTGGGCCCACTGTGGTGACATTCTAGTGTTGAGACAAAGTTCAGGCCATTTCAAGCCATTTTGAGCTTTTGATAAAGCGGCAGAGTCTAGGAACACCAATGCAGTTCGCTCAGTCCTTCAAGGAAAAGTGAGCCAAGGAAGGCCCCTCTTTTCCTTGCTAGGGCGGGATATGTACAGAGAATATGGGAGAGAGTTTCTTCCTCTTCTTCATTACCACAACTTCTACATAAGTCGTTGTGGGGAAGTCTTAATCTTTCGGCGTGTGGACCAAAGAGACAGTGACCAGTCAGCACCTTTACCACATGGCTTAACTCCTTTTTGTTCAACTGAACAAGAGATTTTGAATACTTTGCATCCAAAGTTGGCCATATTGAATGAATAGTGCGACACACCGTTGCTGTGGTCCATCCCAGCCCAGCTCGAGCTAAGCTGGTTTTTCTCACAGCTAGCTCGAAGGTGGCTAAGGGCATTTCCGTTCGGGTTAAGTGGGGTGTCCTCTTCCCTTCGGTTCCCTGTCCGGCAAGCTCATCTGCCTTACTGTTTCCCCTAATCCCACTGTGTCCAGGAACCCAACAGAGTGTTATATAAAACTGAGTGGCAGTCTCACACAGAGACCAGCGGCAGTTCAAAAGAGTCGTGGATGTTGTGATGACAGAATTTAGAGGCTTGAGGGCCGCTTGGCTATCCGATAGAATACATATATTCTTACTAGCATAAAACACGCGTGCCTTGCAACGCCTTTAAATAAAAACTGTTTATTATGTGCAATGTTTTACTTCAACAAAAAAAAAATCAAAATGTCAGCTGTTATTATCCCTAAAAGGATTTCTTATAGTGCACTTTTTTAATAAATATGGTAAACAAATTGCTGCGTATATCACCTCTGCTCAACAAATCTGTAAGTTTTGAAGCAGAGATTGGCATGTTTATGTCATCAAGAGAAGTAACATTTTAGGTTTTGACGAACGTTCGTTAAGTTTGTTCGCCTATTTACGTGGGTGCAAGAAATTATGAAGCAATCACAAATGAATCCTTACTAATATCATAAATGCGAAAGTAACTCTGCCTGTCTGTCTGTCTGTCTGTCTGTATGTTACGCTTTCACGCCTAAACCGCTGGACCGATTTTGATGAAATTTGCAACAGACATAGTTTAGACCTTGGAGACGGACATAGGCTACTTTTTTTTGGGAAAAAAGGGTTGAAGGGGGTGAAATGGGGTTCAATAAGTTGTAAGGGGATTTTTTTTCTTTACTTTTTTTTCTATTGCATAAAAAGTAACTGAATGACAGACAACGCACAACCTAAACCGCTAGAGCTAAAGGGCTGAAATTTTTGACAGTGCATCCCTAGCGATTTTTCGAAATTCATTCCCTAAGGGAGTGAAATCGGGTTTTACAAAACCGCTGCAGGGATGCACTGTCAAAATTTCAGCCCTTCAGCTTCAGAGGTTTGGGCTAACCCAATTTCACCCCCTTATGGGATGAATTTCGAGTAATCGCCTCTTAGTGGATGTCCACGTCATTATAGGTGTTTGCGCCAAATTCTTTTATTTGACGGAAATTCCTCAAATGCTGGATGATGATTGCCCAGGTTCAATACCTGTACAATCTGATTCGTCCGTATTGTCCAGGTACAGTACCTGTACAATAATCTGTTGATAATTAATGTGCCGTATTACCCAGGTCCAATACCTGTGTAATAATTGGCTCTATAATCAAGATAGTTAGTTGAATTAAATTGGTGTGTTGCCCAGGTTCAGTACCTGTGCAACAAATGGCTGTTCTGAAAAGGAACGGGTTAATAATACAAAAGAAACAGGACTGTTGTCTTTGATGTCTGAACTTAGACTGACTTTATTAAAAATTAAATGATAAAATGTAAAAAAACTTACGGCTATGACTATAATTAAATAACATCTTAAATTGCTAACATGTGCATAAAATAAATCAAGTGCACATGCACCTTGACCTTGGTTTCTTGGTACAAAAGCCTAGACGCTAATTCAGCGTTTTGTGCCGAGAAACAGGTGCATGCCGGTAGATGAAACCTGATACTTGTCAAACGTGTGAAAATAATTTAAAGAAAAAATTACTTGAGATAAGAATTATTTAAAGAAAAATTTTGTGGGAAGATTTAAATGTAATTCTTAAAAATACATGAGATTCTTAAAGATAAATGTAATGGATTTAACATTCTCCCCCACTTTAAACAGCCTCGCTGTTTAAGTTAGCTGAAGAGGAAAGTCGGAAGTCGCCATTTCTGTTTCGCGGTGCTGGTGCTCTGAATAGAGAAGACGAGGAAGAGCAATTTATTAAGCACGGGGAAGCATTTTGGCAACACTAATAAATAGCATTCTTTACGTATTTGTGTCGATCCCGGTCAGTGGCTGTGTTATATTCATTCAAAAACCGGGAGGGATATCGTTTCTCAGCAACCATCTCGGTGAAAACGCTTCACTTGGCTAAATGTTTGAAGCAGACCCTTCGCAAAACCTGAACAAATTTCACTACGCCTATGTCCGGGATCGACAATGTATTTTGTTGTTGTGGGGTAAAGTGAATGTATTTTGTTGTTGTGGTTAAAGTGGAGGGAGAGAATTAGAGAGAAAATTTCTCGATCCCAAGTGCTTCCCTCAAATCCGTGTACATGTACGCTATTTTCGGTTCCTTATCTTCTCTATTCAAAGTGCTGGTGTTGGTCGTCGAGATGTTTTCCATGTCTGGTAGCCCTTCCACAATAAATACCCGATCATGGCAATGACCGCGATACTTGTACCATAGCTCATTATATGATGGTGTGTTATGGTTGATGCATTCAATAAAGGGGTTGATTCCTTCTGCTGCAACTCACGAATTTGCCCCTTCAGGTTGGATAGGTCGTCTGCGATCGCTGGATGTAGTATAGGTTGATACGACATGTTTAAACGCGTAATTGGTGACAACAGATCGGTAAAATTCCTTGATGGGATGAGGGCGGTGTTGAGGGTGGTTGAATATCGATTGCGTCCTCGGATGGTGGTAGAATCGTCCTTCAAAATGCAGCCATTAGAAATAGTGATGAGTCCCGAGCCACCTAGTGTCCGTTGCGAGATAGCGTTACCACAGAGGACCGTGATAATTGTCTCCTGGTTCATCACATAAATCCATTGGTTGGGAGTCTGCAACGGGTTCCATCGTTGTATTGTGGGAGTCATGGCGACCTTGCATAAGTCCAAGATTGGCTGATGTATGAGAATGTGAAGTTCGCACGCTCCAGGCTGGTTGCTCCTTTTGTACAAAGCATGCCGTGGTCTGCAAATATGAGCCGATTGAGTTGTAGAGCACCTTGAAAATTCCTGTTGTGACAGTGGTGCGTAGGTATCACGGTGCAGGTTTACCATGAGAAATTGTGAGAGGGGTTCGATGGTATAATACATATTATTAATCCACATAGGGATGGGAATGACATGTAGAAGCTGATAATTCTCTGTCGATACTAGCGGGATCTTCAACCTGAAGATCATTTCTGTGGCGGTCAACCTCCATTCGATATTGACTAGGTTGTACAATTCCAGTAGATTGTTGTTGGCAGCATGTATTCTGAGTGTCGGTGGTATGTTTTCCTTTATGATGTTGATCTGGGTCTGCAGTTGAGTAGGGGTTAAAATCATTGGGTTAATTCTCCCCTGATGGGTGTCTATAATTATGTTCAGCAACGCGGATTGTATCCGTTGGTACTTGGTGCTGATGAGAAGAAGCTGTATTGATACGGCGTTGAAGAACTCAATTGTTCGCTGCTCTTTCAGGTCTTGGTTTATGGAATCAATGACCGAGTTGGTTTGATTGGCATACCTCTCGAATTCGTAGATCTGACGTTGTGTCATCGCAATAGTTGAATTTAGGATGTTCACCGTGGAGTCGATAATCGAGGTTTGATTTTTTAGGAGTGATAGTAAGTGCTCTTGATTGCTGTTTAAGTCTTTGATGGTTTGTGACATCTTGTCAGCGTATTCTGAGTCCAACACTCCGAATAAAGCGCTTGCCATGTTTCCAACGATATTGAGTGGTGCTCTCTTCTTCCTTCTAGTAAAGTGTGGTGTTAGAAGATCGTTGGAGTTATGGATTTCGCTGGTTGCTGCTGCAAAATGTGCTACTGTTTGGTTGCATGATTGACAGCATGTCATGGTTTCACACAACTGTCTCAGTCGCTCCACTCCTCTCGTTATTAGGCTGAGCTCTTGGCGATAAGTAGCGAGATCGAAGAATACTACTAAGTCCCAGTCGTCTACCGCTAGGTAAGTGGGTCCTAAATCCTCAAAGTATAATCCTGGTTGATTATTAAATGGTTTCATGATGATCTCTGCTGTTCCAAATAATGGTAGGAGCAGGCAAGTCATTAAGAAAAGGCTGAGAGGTGACTGCGTGCGACGACGTTTATTACCAGATGACCTTGGCTCTTCTGTCCCAGTTAGAGGTTGTATGGTTGATGATTCCTCTGGTGGAGATACATCCTCTTCGTGGGTTGTGGTACTGTCCGAAGGTGTTTCTTGAGACATTACAGCTAGTGGTGCCATTTTGTGGATTGGACGACGCAGAATCCCATTTGTGGTTTTGACATCGGCCACTCTGACGAGATTATCTCGACCCTTGATAGTTCTAATTATACGTCCTAATGGCCATGACAAGACTGGTACATTGTCTTCCTTCAAGATCACCATCGTTCCGGGTTGAATGTTCTCGCTACATTTGCTCCATTTATACCGATGTTGTAATTCGCACAAGTATTCTTTCGTCCAACGTTGCCAGAATTCACTTTTCAAGTGTGCTACCACCTTCCATCTGTAGAAGAGGTTTCCTTTCCGAGGTTCTGCGTGAGGATCGACACTATTGGTCAGAGGTTCGCCAATCACGAAATGGCCAGGTGTAAGGGCCGTAAGGTCCAGTGGGTCGTTCGACATTGGTGTTAGAGGTCTAGAGTTAAGAATAGCCTCTATCTCGACCATGATTGTCTCTAGCTCTTCATATGTAAGAGAGGCTGCTGACACGCTTTTATAGAAAAGCTGTTTCGCGGATTTGACTGCCGCCTCCCATAATCCGCCGAAATGTGGTGATCTCGGTGGAATAAACTTAAAATCTGTCCCTTTGGTTGCACAGAATTTTGAGATGCGATCTTCGGCCTTTTTAGTGTAGATACACTCTTCCAATTCCTTCATCTGGTTCTTGGCTCCAACAAAATTTGTAGCGTTGTCGCAGTAAAGTTTCTTGCAATTGCCTCTCCTGCTGGTGAATCTTTTGAGAGATCCAATAAATGCTTCTGTGGTGAGGTCGCTTACGACTTCTATATGCACAGCTTTAGTTGCAAAGCAACAAAAGATAGCGACGTATGCCTTGGTAGGGCCCTTTCCCTAATCCACATAGGGATGGGAATGACATGTAGAAGCTGATAATTCTCTGTCGATACTAGCGGGATCTTCAACCTGAAGATCATTTCTGTGGCGGTCAACCTCCATTCGATATTGACTAGGTTGTACAATTCCAGTAGATTGTTGTTGGCAGCATGTATTCTGAGTGTCGGTGGTATGTTTTCCTTTATGATGTTGATCTGGGTCTGCAGTTGAGTAGGGGTTAAAATCATTGGGTTAATTCTCCCCTGATGGGTGTCTATAATTATGTTCAGCAACGCGGATTGTATCCGTTGGTACTTGGTGCTGATGAGAAGAAGCTGTATTGATACGGCGTTGAAGAACTCAATTGTTCGCTGCTCTTTCAGGTCTTGGTTTATGGAATCAATGACCGAGTTGGTTTGATTGGCATACCTCTCGAATTCGTAGATCTGACGTTGTGTCATCGCAATAGTTGAATTTAGGATGTTCACCGTGGAGTCGATAATCGAGGTTTGATTTTTTAGGAGTGATAGTAAGTGCTCTTGATTGCTGTTTAAGTCTTTGATGGTTTGTGACATCTTGTCAGCGTATTCTGAGTCCAACACTCCGAATAAAGCGCTTGCCATGTTTCCAACGATATTGAGTGGTGCTCTCTTCTTCCTTCTAGTAAAGTGTGGTGTTAGAAGATCGTTGGAGTTATGGATTTCGCTGGTTGCTGCTGCAAAATGTGCTACTGTTTGGTTGCATGATTGACAGCATGTCATGGTTTCACACAACTGTCTCAGTCGCTCCACTCCTCTCGTTATTAGGCTGAGCTCTTGGCGATAAGTAGCGAGATCGAAGAATACTACTAAGTCCCAGTCGTCTACCGCTAGGTAAGTGGGTCCTAAATCCTCAAAGTATAATCCTGGTTGATTATTAAATGGTTTCATGATGATCTCTGCTGTTCCAAATAATGGTAGGAGCAGGCAAGTCATTAAGAAAAGGCTGAGAGGTGACTGCGTGCGACGACGTTTATTACCAGATGACCTTGGCTCTTCTGTCCCAGTTAGAGGTTGTATGGTTGATGATTCCTCTGGTGGAGATACATCCTCTTCGTGGGTTGTGGTACTGTCCGAAGGTGTTTCTTGAGACATTACAGCTAGTGGTGCCATTTTGTGGATTGGACGACGCAGAATCCCATTTGTGGTTTTGACATCGGCCACTCTGACGAGATTATCTCGACCCTTGATAGTTCTAATTATACGTCCTAATGGCCATGACAAGACTGGTACATTGTCTTCCTTCAAGATCACCATCGTTCCGGGTTGAATGTTCTCGCTACATTTGCTCCATTTATACCGATGTTGTAATTCGCACAAGTATTCTTTCGTCCAACGTTGCCAGAATTCACTTTTCAAGTGTGCTACCACCTTCCATCTGTAGAAGAGGTTTCCTTTCCGAGGTTCTGCGTGAGGATCGACACTATTGGTCAGAGGTTCGCCAATCACGAAATGGCCAGGTGTAAGGGCCGTAAGGTCCAGTGGGTCGTTCGACATTGGTGTTAGAGGTCTAGAGTTAAGAATAGCCTCTATCTCGACCATGATTGTCTCTAGCTCTTCATATGTAAGAGAGGCTGCTGACACGCTTTTATAGAAAAGCTGTTTCGCGGATTTGACTGCCGCCTCCCATAATCCGCCGAAATGTGGTGATCTCGGTGGAATAAACTTAAAATCTGTCCCTTTGGTTGCACAGAATTTTGAGATGCGATCTTCGGCCTTTTTAGTGTAGATACACTCTTCCAATTCCTTCATCTGGTTCTTGGCTCCAACAAAATTTGTAGCGTTGTCGCAGTAAAGTTTCTTGCAATTGCCTCTCCTGCTGGTGAATCTTTTGAGAGATCCAATAAATGCTTCTGTGGTGAGGTCGCTTACGACTTCTATATGCACAGCTTTAGTTGCAAAGCAACAAAAGATAGCGACGTATGCCTTGGTAGGGCCCTTTCCACGAATCTTGTAATGTATGCGGAAGGGACCACAAAAGTCGACACCAGAATGTAGAAATGGTCGTGCTGGTTGAATTCTGTCGGGCGGTAGATTGCCCATAAGCTGAGAGAGTAATTGAGGCTTGGTTCGGCAACACTTAACACAATTCTTAACGACAGATCGTGTAATTGTTTTTCTTTTAATAGGCCAAAAACGTTGTCGAGCGATGGCAAGCAGTGCTTGAGGTCCTGCATGACGATTGAGGTGGTGCAGGTGATTGATCATTAACTTGGTAACCTCATGTGGATAGGGTAGCAACATCGGATGTTTGGCGTCATACGAGATGCTAGCTTCTTCTAGTCGTCCTCCGACTCTAATCAGTCCTTTGGTATCCAAGAATGGGTTTAGGCTTACGAGTGAGCTGCTGGTGCTCACATATCCTGATTTCTTAAGTTGCACTAACTCTTCTGGGAACCCTTGGTGCTGCGAATCTCGTATAATTATGATTAATGCTTCTTCTAATTCTTCCACTGTTAAAGGACCATTAAGGCGCCTTGTCGTGACTTGGGTTCGACAATTCCTTTTGAATCTAAGTACATAAGCGATGGTGCGTTGCATGTGGAGAAATGAGTTACGATGATCAAATGTATTGATGATGTCTGTGGTGACTGTAGCTGTCAACGAAGTGCTTTTGCTGGCTCTCTTCTCCAAATCTGTTTCATCGACTACGGACCTTGATGGCCACGCTGATTCAGGAGCGTGTAAGAAAATGGGTCCATAAAACCATAAATTATATTCCTGTAATCGTTCAGGCGATACACCCCGAGAGACTAGATCAGCCGGATTGTCCTTGGACGGAACATGTCGCCATTGCTGGGCAGTGGTGAGTTCATGAATGGTTGCGATACGGTTCGCGACGAAAGTGTGGTAATTGGCGGATTGAGAGTTTATCCATGACAAGACAATCTGTGAATCAGTCCAACAATAGCATGGGTCTTGCCAATTTAGGTCCTGGCGAACTCGATGAAGGAGCTGTGCAGCCGTTTTGGCAGCACATAATTCCAGGCGTGGTAGGGTGACGGTTTTAGTTGGCGCTACTCGGGACTTTGCACACAGCAATCGCACTATGATAGTTCCATCTCGAAATGTGGATCGAAGATATATTGCACTGCCGTAGGCCTTCTCGGAAGCATCCGCGAAAGCGTGAAGCTGCTTGTTCACTATGTAAGATTTGGACAACACATGTCTTGGAACTTTGATTCTATTTAATTCCTGTAGATTTCTTCGGAAGTGATTCCATTCTGTATGAAGATTCATCGGGACTGCTGCATCCCAATCAAGTTTTAATGACCACAGCGTTTGCATGAATATTTTTGCAGTAACCACGACGGGACTCATTAATCCCAACGGATCGAACAAGTGGGCGATGTCTGAGAGGACTCGTCTTTTGGTGACAGCCTTATCATCGGTGGATTGCCTAGTGATAATCTGGAACTCGTCTGTCTTGGGTAACCATGTCATGCCGAGGGTTTTGACTTGACACTCGTTTTCGTAGTGAAACTCAAGATGAGAAACTCTGTCTTCGACTGGGATACCGGCCAGTAATTGGGGATGATTGGAGCACCACTTTCGTAATTTGAACCCTGCTGATCTCAATAGGTTGTCCAACTGCTTCTGTTTTTCCAAAGCTTCCGCTAGGCTATCTGCTCCTACCATTGCATCATCTACGTAAAAGTCTTCATTAAGACTTTCTGTCCCAAGTGGAAATTGCTCTCTGTCTTGAAGTGCTAAACGATGTAAACACTTTATCGCTAGGTATGGCGCAGTTGTTACTCCATATGTGACCGTTGCGAGTTGATAGCATCGGATACGCTCATTCTCGTTCTCTCGCCACAAGATAAGTTGGTATTTCCTGTCAGTAGGTTCAACTAGTATCTGTCGATACATTTTCTCAATATCGGCAGTGAAAACGAACCGTGGTAGCCGAAAACGTAGTAGAACGGAGAAGAGCTCGTTTTGAATTTTGGGTCCAGTATGTAACACTTGATTTAACGATTTCCCAGACGTTGTCCGTGCAGAGGCGTCAAAGACCACTCGTAATTTTGTAGTGGTGCTTTCCGGTTTCAAGACGCAATGGTGGGGCAAAAAATAATGTGGTTGCCCTTCTGGCATGATGACCTCTTCCATGTGTCCCTGATCCTGATATTCTCTCATGAAATCGACGTACTGTTTTTTGAGTTCGGGTTGGCTTCGAAATTTTCGTTCTATGGAGCGTAACCTGGCGAGCGCCATTTCTTTTGATTCTCCTAAAGCGGAAGGATGATCCGAAAATGGCAAACTGATCACGAAGCGGCCTGTGTCATTTCTTTTGGTGGTTTGATTGAAGTATAGTTCACATCGTTTCTCTGCTGCGCTTAGGGGTACAACACTACTAGTGGGCTGAGTGTCCTCTAAACTCCAGAATTTTTCTACTTGTTCCTTAAGCTTTTCATCATCTTCGGTACAGATGCCGCAGGTAAGATCTCCTGATGAGTTCATGTTGCGAAGTCTTCCAGCGACAATCCATCCAAAAACAGTATTCTGCAGTATGGGCAACTCCTCGCTCATGGTGATTTGACCGACTGTCAAGAGTTGATAGTGTAATTCCGCTCCTAACAGCAGGTCAACTTGGTTTGGTTTGTAAAATTCTGGATCTGCCAATTTGATGTTCTTCGGAATCGGCCAGTTGGTTGAATTAATTGGTATAGCAGGTTGCATTGACGTTATCTGTGGCAATATTTGTGCCTCCACGAATGATGAGAACCCATTAACTCTGGATTTGATTTCACAGGCGACACTACGTTCTGACTGGCCTACTCCAGGTAGTATTCCTAGAATGCTAACTGGATTCGAACTTTCGTCTAATTGGAGCTTCCTTACAAGTGTTTCAGTGATGAAGCTAAGTTGGGAACCTGAATCTAAAATTGCTCTGCAGCTGACTTCGGTGCCATCCCTGCCTTTTACTATTAGATTGACAGTGCTCAAGATGACGTAACCTTTTTGTGGTTTCACTGTTTGTACTGCTAAGCTGGTTGACTCCGACGGGAAGTTCGGGGCCTTCGATGATTGTGGTTGTTGTCTGGCGGTGACTGGGGTTGCTGGTATTTTCGGTCTCGTGGTTGACTTTGAACCGTCAGGATGCAGCAGTGTATTGTGCTTTTCGCTGCATTTGGTACATGATCTTAAGCTGCAACTGCTTGCTGTGTGCCCTTCACGCAAACAATTTAGGCATAAGTTATATTTCTTCACCCAGGCACGGCGTTCACTGGGGTTTTTCTTGAGAAATGTGGGGCAGGCATAAATGTAGTGGATTTGTTTGCAAAGTCTGCACTGACTTCCCGATCCAGCTACTGCTGTTAATGTGGTTTGCTTGTACGATCTCTCCTTGGTAGAAAGACTGGTTTTCCCCCCTAGCACTTCTAAGGACTGGAATCGTGCTTCTAGGAACTTCAGTACTTCTTTTAATGAGTTTAATTCCTTCGGATGGGTGAGGGATTGTTCATATAATGCCTGGGTTGTTTTGTCGAACTTCTTCGTCAATATGTGGACCAACATAGCGTCCCAGGAATCCACTGGTAGACCAAGATTCTTGAGGCCATGTATGCATTCCTTGGTGCTATCATGTAGATGTTTTAACGCTGCACTGGATTCAAATGAAGTCGATGGAAGCGCCAAAAATTTGTTTAGTAAGGCTGTAACCAATAGACGCTTGTTGTCGTATCGACTGCATAAGATATCCCAAGCCGACATGTAGTTTTCCCCGGAGACTGGAAGATGTAGGATTAGTGAGCGTGCTTCTCCAGTGAGATTGGTAATTAAATAAAACATCTTCTGTGTATCACTGAGCGGCTGTGTATGGATTAACTGCCCATACAGTTCACGAAACTGGATCCACCGTAAATGGTTTCCATCAAAAGTTGGCAGAACTATTTTTGGTAGTTTAAATTGTGTGGAAGTCGGTTTTTGGTGAGATTCGGACCCGCACTCATCCAATCCGGCTTGTAGGGTTATTATTGTATCCTGCATCCAGTCTAGTATGGTGTGGTAATAACTCAGCTCATACCCATGTGGAATTTCATCGTCTGCAATTTCCCATATGAGTTGGTTATTCTGTCTGCATTCTCTCTCGTACTGACGAACCAAGTCTAATTTGACCTGGTAAAAGGTGCTTGAGCTGGTGTCTTCCAGTTTTTTCTCCACCTCTTGTAGAACGTGAGTGATCGTTTTAAATAAAGCCCTCTGTCGTTTGACGAGCTTCAATGCACTGTTGTCTTCTTCATTGGACGGAAGCTGGAAGTCAGAGGCTTGTGGCGACCCTGTCTTGGTAGGGTCATCTCTTGGCTCAGCTGCGATGGGACCCGGTTGTGCGTCCATGGTGCTTGGCTGGATTGATTGGTGTAATTGAAGCATTGTGGCCTTCAATTTCTGATATACCTTGGCGGTCTCTTCGAAGAATTGGTTTACGAAATAGGGATGGTCGATGTCGGTGGAGGCAAGCGGCATAAGCTGCCGATGGTTAGATTCAAATTGAACCCACAGCTCCTCTAAATTTTGCAGTCGATTCTCTAAATATGGCGCTGTCTTCCTGATAGATGAATCCTTCTTAAAATTCACATACAGCTTGTCAATCTCCTTCCCTATACTGCTTTGTTGTGCAGTTAGACCTTCCATGATATTCAGAAAAAATCTTTCTTGGTTTTTTTTCAATAATGTTTCTGCTACGTGATCTTAGGCGATCACGTCGGGGTCACCAAAAATGTTTGCGCCAAATTCTTTTATTTGACGGAAATTCCTCAAATGCTGGATGATGATTGCCCAGGTTCAATACCTGTACGTACAATCTGATTCGTCCGTATTGTCCAGGTACAGTACCTGTACAATAATCTGTTGATAATTAATGTGCCGTATTACCCAGGTCCAATACCTGTGTAATAATTGGCTCTATAATCAAGATAGTTAGTTGAATTAAATTGGTGTGTTGCCCAGGTTCAGTACCTGTGCAACAAATGGCTGTTCTGAAAAGGAACGGGTTAATAATACAAAAGAAACAGGACTGTTGTCTTTGATGTCTGAACTTAGACTGACTTTATTAAAAATTAAATGATAAAATGTAAAAAAAATTACGGCTATGACTATAATTAAATAACATCTTAAATTGCTAACATGTGCATAAAATAAATCAAGTGCACATGCACCTTGACCTTGGTTTCTTGGTACAAAAGCCTAGACGCTAATTCAGCGTTTTGTGCCGAGAAACAGGTGCATGCCGGTAGATGAAACCTGATACTTGTCAAACGTTTGAAAATAATTTAAAGAAAAAATTACTTGAGATAAGAATTATTTAAAGAAAAATTTTGTGGGAAGATTTAAATGTAATTCTTAAAAATACATGAGATTCTTAAAGATAAATGTAATGGATTTAACAATAGGGATGCACTGTCGAAATTTCAGCCCTATAGCTCCAGTAGTTTGGTAACCCCTTTTCACTGCGTTAGGGGATGAATTTCGAAAAATCGCTTCTTAGTGAATGTCCACGTCATTATAGAAATGCACTGTCAAAATTAAAGCCCTTCAGCTCCAGCGGTTTGGGTTAACCCCATTTAACCCCCTTAGGGGATAAATTTCAAAAAAATCGCTCCTAAGTGAAGGAAGTCCACTTCATTATAGGGATGCATTGTCAAAATTTCAGCCCTATAGCTCCAGCGGTTTGGGTAAAGCCTATTTCATCGCCTTAGGGGATCCATTATAGGGATGCACTGTCAAAATTTCAGCCCTATAGCTATAGCCGTTTGGGCAAACCCCATTTCACCCCCTTAGGGGATGAATTTCGAAAAATCGCTTTATAGTGGATATCTACGCCATTATGGGGATGCACTGTCAAAATTTCCGCCCTATAGCTACAGCGGTGTGGGTTAACCCCATTTCACCCTCTTAGGGGATGAATTTCGAAAAATTGCTTCTTAGTGGATGTCCACGTCATTAAAGGGATGCACTGTCAAAATTTCAGCCCTATAGCTCCAGCGGTTTGGGTAAAGCCTATTTCATCCCCTTAGGGGATGAATTTCGAAAAATCGCTTTATAGTGGATGTCCACGCCATTATAGGGATGCACTGTCAAAATTTCAGCAGTATAGCTATAGCGGTTTGGAAAAACCCCATTTCACCCCCTTAGGGGATGAATTTCGAAAAATCGCTTTATAGTGGATGTCCACGCCATTATGGGGATGCACTGTCGAAATTTCAGCCCTATAGCTCCAGTAGTTTGGTAACCCCTTTTCACTGCGTTAGGGGATGAATTTCGAAAAATCGCTTCTTAGTGAATGTCCACGTCATTATAGAAATGCACTGTCAAAATTAAAGCCCTTCAGCTCCAGCGGTTTGGGTTAACCCAATTTAACCCCCTTAGGGGATAAATTTCAAAAAAATCGCTCCTAAGTGGAGGATGTCCACGTCATTGAAGGGATGCACTGTCAAAATTTCAGCCCTATAGCTCCAGCGGTTTGGGTAAATCCCATTCCCCCCCCCCCCCTTAGGGGCTGAATTTCGAAAAATCGCTTTTTAGTGGATGTCCACATCATTATAGTGATGCACTGTCAAAATTTCAGCCCTATAGCTCCAGCGGTTTGGGTAAACCCCATTTCACTCCCTTAGGAGATGAATTTCGAAAAATCGCTTTAATAGTGGATGACCACGCCATTATAGGGATGCACTGTCAAAATTACAGCCCTATAGCTTTAGCAGTTTGGAAAACCCGCATTTCACCCCCTTAGGGGAAGAATTTCGAAAAATCGCTTCTTAGTGGATGTCCACGTCATTAAAGGGATGCACTGTCAAAATTTCAGCTCTATAGCTCCAGCGGTTTGGGTAAACCCCATTTCACCTCCTTAGGGGATGAATTTCGTAAAATCGCTTCTTACTGGATGTCCACGTCATTATAGGGATGCACTGTCAAAATTTCAGCCTTATAGCTCCAGCGGTTTTGATTTGACCCTATTTCACCCCCTTAGGGGATGAATTTCGAAAAATCGCTAGGGATGCACTGTCAAAAATTTCAGCCCTTTAGCTCTAGCGGTTTAGGTTGTGCGTTGTCTGTCATTCAGTTACTTTTTATGCAATAGAAAAAAAGTAAAGAAAAAAAATCCTCTTACAACTTATTGAACCCCATTTCACCCCCTTCAACCCTTTTTTTCCAAAAAAAAGTAGCCTATGTCCGTCTCCAAGGTCTAAACTATGTCTGTTGCAAATTTCACCAAAATCGGTCCAGCGGTTTAGGCGTGAAAGCGTAACATACAGACAGACAGACAGACAGACAGACAGAGTTACTTTCGCATTTACAATAGCTGTGTTCCTTTTCTACATTTTAGTACTTGTGAGCAGAGCAGAAAAGGAACGCAAAATTTGCTGATTTGAGTAAAACCTATCTTAACATTTTTGATGTTATTTTATTTGTATATAAACAAAATGTTAAAAGAATTTACAACAAAATAGAAATTTATGTGATTAATTTTCAAAATGAAACGAAAGAATAGTTTTAGATAATTATACAAATAAAATTTTGTTTATAGATGTTTTTATATGAAAAAAGCTCAAAACAATCAAAAGCCATCTATGGGATTTTCAGTAAATGCAAAATAATTCACAATAGACTCCAAATAAGAGCTTTCCTCTAGCGGATTTCAATTGCGTTATTGCAAGTGATATCCACTCGTTTATAAGAGCAAGTGTAGTTGCTAGTACGCACTTGTAACAAATTGTAAAAATTAGCAGAAAAGGAACGCAGCTAATATTAGTAAGGATGAGATATATTATTTATCTTCAACCATTCGAGAGCCTCCCAGATCGCAGTGACTTCCGCTCGAAGACGCTGCAATGGTCGGGTAGACGAAGAGGGGTATTTATATTTAATGCCTCGGAGAAAATACCAGAGCCTACGCTGTTCCCAAATTTTGAGCCATCTGTGAAGATACATAATAACCCAGTTGGGATAACACCATCTGTCCAGTCATCTCTGGCCGGAATGATGGGGTTGAAACCTTTCTCCAAGGTCCACGTAGGTGTAGTATATAATCTAGGTTGTTTGCAGCGGTGGCGAACTTCCTAAGGATGGATGAGTGGCCATATGAGTATGGAGTCCATCCAAGAGAAGCCTTTGTCCTAGCAGCCGCCCAGGCTGCCATTTGCTCGGCGTGTATGTCCAAAGGAGTAAGATGTAATAAGACATCCAGCACAGCTGTAGGGTTGCTTCTAATTGCACCACTGATACACAGTTCAGCTGTTCTTTGGACCCTTTCCAGTATCTTACGATACGTAATCTTCTGTAATGCAGTCCACCATACCGATATGCCATGCATAAGTATAGTTCTGATTACGGCTGCATAGAGCCAGTGGACGATGCGGGGTTTAAGGCCCCAGTCGACTCCGATCGTTCTCTGGCATAAGAAGAGAGCTGTTTTGGCCTTATTTGCTCTTTCTAAAAGATTCCGCCTCCGCGTTAGTTTCATATCGAGTACGAGACCTAGAAATTTCGCATCCTCCTTTAGATGCAGTGTTTCATTGCAAAGTCTTAAAGAAGGAAAATTAGGAAGTCTATGCTTCTTTGTAAAGAAGTCTAAGCTTCTTTGTAAAGAAGTCTATGCTTCTTTGTAATGTCCTTGCCGCTCACCACCAGCACAATATCATCAGCATAGGCCACCGGGTCCTTTTGAAATTTGTCATCTGTCAATTATAAACAAATTAAAAGTGCGCCATTCTTTTATTTAACTTTTTCATTAAAATTGATATTTCACGCTTTCTTTTACATATCTTTTATTTTGTACTTTTCAGTACATTTTTCAGTTAATTAAAAGAATTTAAAAAAAAAAAAATTTTTTAACCATTTATTTTATTTTCTACTTTTTAGTTTATTATATGTATTCCGCCATTTTATGATGGCAATTCTATTAGATTTAAAATTACGTCACACAATTTACTCTATTCATTTGATACCCATGTCGTGGGCTCGGTGGAACATAATTGCAAAAATGGCCGCCATCTCGGAACCGTCTTCTTTATTTTTTTACAAAAAGGTCAGATTGCATTTAGTACTTATACATGAAGAGTTGAACGCAAGTTGAACCCAAGTCTAACTAAATGTAAACAGGAGTCGAGTTGGGTTAAGGTTGAACGAAATCGACTCAGCTCTGCTACCTGGGTTGAGTTGAAATTATTCATACGGACATGAGTTCAGTATTTGTGTAGTTGAATTTAGTTGACAGCAGCATCTCTGTGTTTGTTTGTGATTTTTTGTAACGTGTATTGCTTCTTTATTTTCAATTCGCCCTTAACTCAACTATTCATCTCATCATTCATACACATTAATTATCACCCGAGCTACGAGTGTGTGCAAAATTGGAAGTTGATCGGTTATATTTTCTACTTTTTAGTCTATTATAAACTTTCCGCAATTTAGTGTTGGCCGCCATTTTGAATTTGGAATGACGCCACATAGCTAATTGTGTTCTACCAGTCATATCCTTTCATTTGATACCCATGTCAAAGGGCCGCGGAGCACTATTTCAAAATTCCGCCGCCATTTTGGAACCGCCATCTTATTTTTACAAAATGGCCAGATTGCATTGTCATCCAAACTAAACGTGTATGCAAAATTTCAGCTCTATCCGAAACCGTGAAGTGGGTGAAATTTAACTTCCAAGATTTGGTCACATACCATGCAAGTTAAATAAAAGAATTTAAAAAGGTCATCAATTTTGCAAAATTGGTGCCCACTGTGATCGAAAATTCACAACTTGTCGCCCGTAAAAATCGAAAAAAGACATTTCGGCTTGAAACGAACCAAGGCAAAATTATAAGACGACACTTCTGATTTGATCCTGGAAAGGGCAGTTGCTGCTTCCCGTTTTTGTGTTTCGTCGTTTCATGTTTTAGCAGCTTATATTAATGCAAGATATTATATTAATGCAAGATTAAAAATTCACTGTAACGCTTCTTTATAAAAGACACTCGATGTTTTACTTCTAAACAATGTTTACAACGTTTGTGTCATTAGCAAGTTGAGTCAACTTAGTTGAGTTGATATTTTGTAAATCGTCATAAGTGTCGCTTATCACAATTTCCGTGTCTATTACGAACTTTCAAAGAGCAGCCAGCAGCTCAATGTCATGATCATCATTAATCCCAGAACACTTTCTATATCCTACAATGAGGTGAATAGTAATGAATTCTAAGTTTTCTGATTGCGCTCGCATATTTTGTTTTAAATGACGTTTTTCAATCTGTTCCTAAATGAGAGGTCATTTTAGACGGGTATTAATCTCCACGGCCCGAGTATCTGTCGGGACAACGGGAAACGTTTGCCTGAAATCTATGCCAATAAAGCAGTTACTCCCCAAAACTAGTTGGGATGTGGGTTTGACCCCTTCGGTCCACACGATTAACTTCCCAGTATGATGAACGAAGATGGAATAAACTGACTTCTTACAAAATAGTTATACGTTTAGCACTAGTGGAAAATTGGCTAGTATCAGAACTGATGACAAAGCAATCCCGAGAGAAGCTAGTTCAAATAACTCTAAAGGTGCGTTTAAACTATACGAGTTTTCGCTGGCATTCGCAGCCAGTGCACTGGCACACTGTTTACATTAGCAGAGAATACTGGCAAATATTTCTCTGACAGAGTGATTGCCAGTGCTTCACTGACACTTTTTTTCCAGAGCACTGGTAATAGAAATTGATGCTGTTTACACAGGGAGTGCCAGTTCACTGGTAAAGTTATTTGGATCGGAATTTCATCTTATATTTTGCCATTTATTGACAACAACTGACTTCTTTTTGCCTAGAGATATATGTACATACATATATCTTGTGGAGACTTCGTTTTCAGATCTCTATTCCTATACATATGTCCCCAATGAAGCATCCCACAGTTCTGGACAATTTTCGTACAAGGATATTAAATTTTTTATTTCTTCTTTTGTCCAAGAACTGCCTGTGGTCCTAGAAATTCGCTTTTTTTTAATACTTTCCATTTTTTTTCTTATTACTTGATTTTCGTGGTAACACTTTAAGGAAAATAAACAACTCCGTCCGTATTAACTCGTACAACTTTACAAACAAGTTTGTAAAGTTACCAGTGCTCACGAGAAAGACGTCAGGGCGTGTTTTTATGTGTTTAGACTGCACGAGAAATATCGTGCCAGTGTTTATGCCAGTGCTGTGCCAGTGCACCAACCAGTGCACTGACATGATGTTTACATTGCACTGGCTGCAGCACTGGCATTTGCCAGTGCAATAACTGGCAAAAAACTCGTATAGTTTAAACGCACCTTAATAGTAGTAAATCCACAAGATTTTTCTAGAGAATTTGTTTTTCCTGAACGTTAGGAAACAAACATGTCCTCCGTATTTCGTTCGCTGCACTAAAGCGGGTGTTCAAATTCGTATTGAGCGTGCTGAAGCGCCGCGCCGTTGACTAACTGAAAAGCGAATGACTTCATTTGAAAATTTCAAAGCTTTCCGTAGATATTAGCAAAACTGTAACTGTTAAGTACTTGTCAGACTTGACCAAAAAGAACAAATTTTGCGGTAACTACTGGCAATCCCGGGATAAACCGTAATTTCCTGAAACTGTATCACGTGTAGAAAACAATTCCCTGGCAAAAGTGCTAATCCAAGGTTTGAAAAATTCGCGCTGTTTGTAAACGGTAACGAAATTTTTGCACGATCTTGAAAGGTTGTCGGATTTTGACAAGTGATGTTTTGTTAGAAGGCTATGGCTGTGCAGAACCCAAAAAAGATCACTTCGTTTAGAACGGGTCTTATTCCATCGAGTTTATTAGATATTAGCAAAATTTGTCAATTTAAGGTCTTTCTGACAATTAGCCGAAGTTTTTTCTATTTAAACAAAAAGGCCCAAACCGAATTTATGAAATTTTTTTCAGAGCATTTCTTCGTTAGTATTCCTTTTTCGCCACCTCAATGAAGTCGATATAGTTTTTAGTGCGCGCGGTATCGTGCAGGTACAAAAATCATAAACGTCGTTTAAACAAAAAAAAAACGGTTCGATCGAATTTTATGAAAATCTTCTCAGATCATATTTTGGTTAATACTCTTCCAACGGCATGTCAACTAAGTCGATATCTTTTATAGTTCGCGCGATATCGTGCAGGTACAAAAATCACTTATGCCGTTTAAACCAAAAACCCGCTCGACCGAAGATTATAAAAATCTTTTCAGATTATATTGTCGCTAATACGCTTCAAACGGCACCTTAAGTAAGTCCATATCCTTCGTGGTTCGGGCGATGTCGTGCAGGTACAAAAATCACTTACGCTGCTTGAACAAAAAACGGCTCGACCGAATTTAATGAAAATCTTTTCAGATCATATTTCGGTTAACACGCTTCGAACGACACCTCAACGAAGTCGATATCTTTTTTGGATCGCGCGATATTGTGCAGGAAAAATGACCACATCCGTACGTACACACACACACACACATTCTTCCTCCCAATTTTAGCTTTTTCAAAAAAAAAAGCTTATACAGAGGCTCTGTCCGTCTGTCCGTCTGAAGCCTACTTTCATCTCTGAAAGTACTGCCGCTACAGACTTGGGCCATATCTCAAAATGTAGCTCTTGGTCAAAAGACCAAAAACTGAGAAAATGGTCTGGAAATTTCAACCAGAAGTATGTATATTTAAACAACAAAAAAGAGCCTTTCAAGAAAATATTGTGACTAATTTTTGTGTTCTAAGGCTTATAACTTCTTAATTATTCATTTTACCACAAAATTTCTCAGTAATAAATTGTAGATTATTTAATTCTAAACAAAAAGTGTCCTTGAAAATTTCCGGTAAGATATGCCGTTTAGGAGATACAGTGGAAAAACCATTTGCATACGTTTTCCAAGATGGCGGCCAAATGGGGGGAGGGGTTAGAATCCCGAAAACTCAAACTTAAGCTCACCCTGACCCCCCCCCCCCCTACACATCCCAAAAATAAAACCTTGTCCTGCATTTTTGCAATGTTAAAGTACCATTTCCATGGACTATAAAGGGCTAGGGAAAGTTCCTCGTCTGTGGGGCTGCGAGTTCGATCCTTCGGCTCGCGGTGCTTTTTTTTCGTCATAATATTTTTTTTTTAATTTCCTTCGGGGATTTTGTTTCATATGAAACAAGTTTTTGACATGAATACGTCTCTAAATTTGCTTCCAGAACAAAAACCGATGATAACGAAATTATGGCATATAGTTTTTATTTGCTGCTCAAAAACTATTGTTTATATTGAATAAAGAAATACACCATGACGTGGGTGAAGAATCAAAGAATTTTATTGTTTACATTTGATTTCCTTTTTTTAAGCTATGATGATTATATTGTAGTGTTTGTTAAATACTTTGTTAAGTTTTAGATTACGCAGTCTCACAACTTATAACCTACATAAGCCTTTAACAAAAACGTTTCAAGATTAATTGAATCGGTCATTTTGAAAAGGGGTCATCTCCAAAATTTTAACTTTTTACATCTTTGCAGTATAAAAATCTATAGGTAAAGGCTGGCATTCTCCATAAAAATGGGAAATCTCCTTTTTACCTAAGTACATTTTATTTGTGGCAGATATCGAGGTTCATTTCGAAAACGAGTCATCTCTCTAAAAACATGACATATTCGTTACAAATTAGTCAAATCATGGTACGCGTCTCTAGAGGGCGGATTACCATTTTCTTCACAACCCCCTCGACATGGGTATCAAATGAAAGGGTATGATAAGTAGAGTACAATTCGCTATGTCTTTATATCCATGGCGGCCTTCTCAAGAGGACGGACTACCATTTCTTCACCACCACCTCGACATAGGTATCAATTGAAAGGGTACCATAAGTAGAATACAATAAGCGAAATAATATACTCAATATCTGGTTAGATCCATGGCTGTCATCTCAAGAGGGCGGATTACCATTTTCTTCACAACCCCCTCGACATGGATATCAAATGAAAGGGTATGATAAGTAGAATACAATAAGCAATATAGTATACTCAATAAATAGTTAGATCTACCGAGGCCACCTCAAGAGGACGCATTACCATTTTCTTCACAACCCCCACGACATGTGTATCAAATGAAAGGGTATGATAAGTAGAATACAATAAGCTATGTCTTTATATCCATGGCGGCCGTCTCAAGAGGGCGGACTACGATTTCTTCACAACCCCTCGACATGGGTATCAAATGAAAGTGTATGATAAGTAGAATACAATAAGCTATGTCTTTATATCCACGGCGGCCGTCTCAAGAGGGCGGACTACCATTTCTTCACCACCACCTCGACATAGGTATCAATTGAAAGGGTACCATAAGTAGAATACAATAAGCGAAATAATATACACAATATCTGGTTAGATCCATGGCTGTCATCTCAAGAGGGCGGATTACCATTTTCTTCACAACCCCCTCGACATGGGTATCATATGAAAGGGTATGATAAGTAGAGTACAATAAGCCAAGTCTTTATATCCATGGCGGCCGTCTCAAGAGGGCGGACTACCATTTCTTCACCACCACCTCGACATAGGTATCAATTGAAAGGGTATCTTAAGTAGAAGACAATAAGCAATATAGTAACTCAATAACTGGTTAGATCCACGGCGGTCATCTCAAGAGGACGCATTACCATTTTCTTCACAACCCCCACGACATGGGTATCAAATGAAAGGGTATGATAAGTAGAATACAATATGCTGTCTTTATATTCATGGCGGTCGTCTCAAGAGGGCAGACTACGATTTCTTCACAACCCCCTCGACATGGGTATCAAATGAAAGGGTAGGATAAGTAGAATACAATAAGCAATGTAGTATACTCAATAAATAGTTTGATCCACCGAGGCTACCTCTAGAGAACGCATTACCATTTTCTTCACAACCCCCTCGACATGGGTATCAAATGAAAGGGTATGATAAGTAGAATACAATAAGCTATGTCTTTTTATCCATGGCGGCCGTCTCAAGAGGGCTGACTATCTGCCATTTCTTCACCACCACCTCGACATAGGTATCAATTGAAAGGGTATCTTAAGTAGAAGACAATAAGCAATATAGTATACTCAATAACTGGTTAGATCCACGGCGGTCATCTCAAGAGGGCGGATTACCATTTTCTTCACAACCCCCTCGACATGGGTATCAAATGAAAGGGTATGATAAGTAGAATACAATAAGCAATGTCTTTATATCCATGGCGGCCGTCTCAACAGGGCGACTACGATTTCTTCACAACCCCCTCGACAAGGGTATCAAATGAAAGGGTACCATAAGTAGAATACAATAAGCTATGTCGTAAAATCCATGGCGGCCATCTCAAGAGGGCAGATTACCTTTTCTTCACCACCCCCTCGAATTGGGTGTCAATTGAAAGGGTATCACAATTAGAATACCATAAGCGATATAATATACTCAATATACTGTTTGATCCACGGCGGTCATCTCAAGAGGGCGGATTACCATTTTCTTCACATACCCCTCGACATGGGTATCAAATGAAAGGGTATGATAAGAAGAATACAATAAGCTATGTCTTTATATCCATGGCGGCCGTCTCAAGAGGGCGGACTACCATTTCTTCACCACCACCTCGACATAGGTATCAATTGAAAGGGTATCTTAATTAGAATACAATAAGCAATATAGTATACTCAATATCTGGTTAGATCCACGTCTGTCATCTAAAGAGGGCGGATTACCATTTTCTTCACAACCCCCTCGACATGGGTATCAAATGAAAGGGTATTATAAGTAGAATACAATAAGCTATGTCGTAAAATCCATGGCGATCGACTCAGATTACCTTTTGAACACCACCCCCTCGAATTATGTAGGTGTCAATTGAAACGGTATCACAATTAGAATACCATAAGCGATATAATATGCTCAATATACTGTTTGATCCACGGCGGTCATCTCAAGAGGGCGGATTATCATCTTATTTAATAAAAGTGAAGACTTTTGAGTTATCCTACTCAAATACTGGTAAAGTAAGAAGTTATAAGTTTGCAGTTAATACATTCGTCTTTTTTAGGAATACATTCACATTTTTTAGGTGGAAGCTGCTATATTCAGATAAAATAAGAGGAGAAAAATTAGTATTCCGGTGCAACAATAATTTGTAAGTTTTCAATAAATAACATTCTTTTTTTAGGTACATTTCGTTGTATCATGAATTTGGAAAACGAGAAACCCTGAGTGGTCAATGTAAAAATTGTTCTTACACTCAAAAGATTCGTAAATCGGAAATGATTTCGGTAGCACCTGTTCTCATAATACAACTGAAATTATTCGAACTGAAAAATAAAAAGTTTATTAAAATTGAGCAATGCGATATCAAAGCTGTCACTTCTGCAAAATTGCATATAGGAGGTTCAAATTATAAAGTGATTAGTGCTATATTCCATAC
Source organism: Thereva unica (assembly GCA_949987705.1). Classification (NCBI taxonomy): domain Eukaryota; kingdom Metazoa; phylum Arthropoda; class Insecta; order Diptera; family Therevidae; genus Thereva; species Thereva unica. The sequence goes on along the minus strand of OX465282.1, from coordinate 47,759,307 downwards.
AGGAACACTCGAACAAGGTCATTACATCAGCATGTTGAAACAAAAATCGAGCTGGTTATGGATCAATGATTCCATAGTGCAGAAAAATTCTAGGCCGAGAAACTCGAAAGGAGCTTATGTTTTTTTTTTACAAAGGCAATAATATTAATTTGAATTCCTGCATTTTGTTATTTTGTTATTACCTACTTATAAAATAAATAAAAAAAAATATAATGAACAATTAAATACATAATATTTCTTTATACAGAAGATTATTTATTTTTTATTTTAGAATGTATTAAAACAAAAAAGAGTGATATCCTACCAAAAAAACATTAAAAATGTGAATTAGAAGTTCGTGGGCGCGGAAATTATTGTGACAGTTTAAAACACACTTATTACAAAAAGAAGTGATATGGATTAGTCAAGATGAATCGTTAATAGCATGAAATAATTAAACACGTGCATTTACGAACGAATTCAAAGGAATTATACAACTGCCAATTTTTATTTAAAACACAATAAAGTATTATCAACCGCGAAAAAGTTGGCTGGCGCGTTCGTTGCATACCTAGCATGAATCTTTGCTGTCCTTCGAAATGTAACAAATTTTATTAGAAACACTAAAGACTGAGCCACACTGAATTCGTTCGTAAATGCACGTGTTTAATTATTTCATGATATTAACGATTCATCTTGACTAATCCATATCACTTCTTTTTGTAATAAGTGTGTTTTAAACTGTCCCAATAATTTCCGCGCCCACGAACTTCTAATTCACATTTTTAATGTTTTTTTGGTAGGATTATATATAGCGTTGGTCAGTGTGATACTTATGAATCTCCATGGCCAAACTAGGGTGCGGTAAGCCGAATTTTTAACAATAAGAGATGTATGTTTAAGTAAAATAATACACCTAATTCTGTTGTGCAAAGTGCATCACATTAGATTTTCCTCCAATCCAAAGAAAAATGTTTAGATTCGTTTTCTATTGTGTTTACATGTGTGATGTGCTTTTTTTTCAATTTGACACATTCGAATTATTGGCCTCGATTCCCAGATCCGGCGGGTTGGAAGTGAGTGCGGATCAATCTCCATTTAATATATTGTCATCCAATCTGAAGTGTTATTCAACAGAAAGAATACCATGAAAAAGCGTAATTAGTGGCTAGTCTCTAGGCACAACATCCCACTAGTTTTATTTAAAATGCTTCCGGAGAACTTGAAAGATGAAAATACGTCGAAATTTTCGATTTCGATTTTCGGACCGATTACAATAACTTCCTATACTGGGAAGTTAATAATTGGGTTTTACTTCTGAAATCTTGCATTACTCCATTAACGGCTTCAATAGCTACCTACATTATGTGCCGTGGTATATTTATCCTCGGCCCTGACAACCCTCATGTAGTCTGTAGTATATAATATGATGAAAACTGCGCCATTCTTTTAATTAACTTTTTCATTAAAATTGAAATTTCACGCTTTCTTTAAAATATTTTTTATTTTTTACTTTTCAGTACATTTTTTAGTTAATTAAAAGAATTTTTTTAAAAAAAAATTTTTAACCATTTATTTTATTTTGTATGTTGAATAAATAGAATTCGCAAAAGCCTCTCTATATTGAGAAGAATAGTACTGAATTCTGAGTTTTCTGATTGCGCTTGCATATTTTGTATTCAATGACATTTTTCAATCTATAATGAGTGATTATTGCTTTGTGATCATTTTAGAAGTGCATTAATTTCAACGGCCCGAGTATCTGTCGGGACAACTGGCAAGGTTTCCGCGAAATCTATGCCAATGAAACAGTTTCTCCGCAAAATAATTGGGTTTTACTTCTGAAATCTTGCATTGCTCTGTTAACAGCTTAATAGAAACATTATGTGCCATGGTACATTTTTCCCAACTTTAGCTTTGTTCGATCGGTATCTTAAACATAGTATGAGCTGTTTCTCCTTATGTGAGTAAAGTTGCCGCAATCTCTGCTACTGACCCTGCTACGGTAACCCTTTTATCTGCCCGTAGTTTGGGTAATATGAGATTACATAATTAGAAAAGTCAACACGGTGCCTCCTGGTGGACGATGTAAAAAAGCGTGGCACTCTTTACCTATATATTCTTGTTTTATTAACACCGGAACTTTTGGCCAGCGCCCCAAGCTTTTTAAAATGTTTTTATTAGCTCGCTTTCTTGTCTGTCTGTTTGTCCGGTACAAATCTTGCAATCGATTTTTTGAATATTTCTGGTTACCCGATCATCCTGATATTTTGCACACAGATTCATCTCCGTTGACAATGCACTATGGTATACTCGATATACCGTTAGATTCATGTCGGAGGTCTCAAGATTACGGATAACTGTTTTCTTCACGGAACAAATTTTGCAGTCGATTTTACAAATACTTCCGTGTATCCTATCATGCTGAAATTTTGCACACAGCTTTTGCTCCCAGACAATGCAATATATTATATACCTTTAGATCCATGGAGGCCGTCTCAGGAGGGCGGATTGAAATATTCTTCTAAACCCCTTCGACATGGGTATCAAATGAAAGGATATGATAAGTAGAACACCATAAGCTATACAGTATACTCAAAATATCATTTGGTCCATGGCGGACATCTCCACCGGGTGAATTACCATTTTCTTCACAACCCCCTCGACATGGGTATCACATGAAAGAATATGATAAGTAGAACACCATAAGCAATAAAGTATACTCAATTTATCGTTTGGTCCATGGCAGCCTTCTCAAGAGGGCGGATTAACATTTTCTTCACAACCCCTTAGACATGGGTATCAAATGAAAAGGCATTATAAGTAGAATGCCATAGGCTATGTCTTTAGATTCATGGCGGCCATCTCAAGAGGGCGGACTACCATTTTCTTCACAACACCCAAGCATGGGTATCAAAATAAAAGGCTATGAAAAGTAGAACTCCATAAGAAATATAGTAAACTCAATCTATCATTTGGTCAATAGCGGCCATCTCAAGAGGGCCGATTACCATTTTCTTCACAGTTCCCTCGACATGGGTATCAAATGAAAGAGTATAATAAGTGGAACACCATAAGCAATATAGTATACTCAATTTATCATTTGCTCCATGGCGGCCATCTCAAGAGGACGGATTACCATTTTCTTCACAACCCCTTCGAGATGGGCATCAAATAAAAGAGTATGATAAGTAGAACACCATAAGCAATATATCGTTTGGTCCATGGCGGTCATCTCAAGAGGGCGGATTACCATTTTCTTCACCACTCCCTCGACATGGGTATCAAATGAAAGGGCATTATAAGTAGAATGCAGTAGGCTATGTCTTTATATTCATGGCGGTTATCTCTAGAGGGCAGATTACTATTTTCTTCACAACACCCGAGACATGAGTATCAAATGAAAGGGTATGATAAGTGGAACACCTTAAGCAATGTAGTATACCCAATATATCGTTTGGTCCATGGCGGCCATCTCAAGAGGGCGGACGACCATTTTCTTCACAGTTCCCCCGACTTGGGTATAAAATGAAAGAGTATGATAAGTGGAACACCATAAGCAATATAGTATACTCAATTTTTAATTTGGTCCATGGCGACAATCTCAAGAGGGCGGATTACCATTTTCTTCACAGCCCCTTCGAGATGGGTATCAAATGAAAGAGTATGATAAGTGGAACACCATAAGCAATATAGTATACTCAATGAATCGTTTGGTCCATGGCGGCCATCTCAAAAGGGCGGATTACCATTTTCTTCACATGGGTAACAAATGAGAGGGCATCTCCTCGACATGGGTATCAAATGAAAGGGCATCATAAGTCGAATATAATAAGCTGTCGTTAGATCCATGGCGGCATCCTCAAGAGGGTGGGTTACCATACTCTTCAGATCCCTTTCGACATGAGTATCAAATGAAAGCGTATTATAAGTGGAAGACCATAAGCAAAATAGTATACTCAATATATCGTTAGAGCCAGGGAGGCCACCTCAAGAGAGAGGATTACCATTTACTTCACAACCCCTTCGAGATGGGCATCAAATAAAAGAGTATGACAAATAGAACACCATAAGCAATATAGTATATTCAATATATCGTTTGGTCCATGGCCGTCATCTCAAGAGGGCGGATTACCATTTTCTTCACCACTCCCTCGACATGGGTATAAAATGAAAGGCATTATAAGTAGAATGCAGTAGGCTATGTCTTTATATTCATGGCGGCCATCTCTAGAGGGAGATTACTATTTTCTTCACAACACCCGAGACATGAGTATCAAATGAAAGGGTATGATAAGTGGAACACCTTAAGCAATATAGTATACCCAATATATCGTTTGGTCCATGGCGGCCATCTCAAGAGGGCGGACGACCATTTTCTTCACAGTTCCCCCGACTTGGGTATAAAATGAAAGAGTATGATAAGTGGAACACCATAAGCAATATAGTATACTCAATTTTTAATTTGGTCCATGGCGACAATCTCAAGAGGGCGGATTACCATCTTCTTCACAGCCCCTTCGAGATGGGTATCAAATGAAAGAGTATGATAAGTGGAACACCATAAGCAATATAGTATACTCAATGAATCGTTTGGTCCATGGCGGCCATCTCAAGAGGGCGGATTACAATTTTCTTCACATGGGTAACAAATGAGAGGGCATCTCCTCGAAATGGGTATCAAATGAAAGGGCATCATAAGTCGAATATAATAAGCTGTCGTTAGATCCATGGCGGCATCCTCAAGAGGGTGGGTTACCATTCTCTTCAGAACCCTTTCGATATGAGTATCAAATGAAAGCGTATTATAAGTGGAAGACCATAAGCAAAATAGTATACTCAATATATCGTTAGATCCAGGGAGGCCACCTCAAGAGGGCGGATTACCATTTACCTCACAACCCCTTCGACATGGGTATCAAATGATAGAGTATGATAAGTAGAACACCATAAGCAATATAGTATACTCAATATCTCTTTTGGTCAATGGCGGCCATCTCAAGAGGGCGGATTACCATTTTCTTCTCAACTCCCGAGGTATCAAATGAAACATTATGATAAGTAGAACACCATAAAAAATATAGTATACTCAATATATCGGTTGGTCCATGGCGGCCATCTCAAGTGGATGGATTACCATATTTTTCACAACCCCCTCGACATGGGTATCAAAAGAAAGGTCGTCTTAAGTCGAATACAATAGGCTATGTCGTTAGATCTATTCTCGTCACCTCAAGAGGTCGGGTTACCATTTTCTTCAGACCCCTTCGACATGGGTATCAAATGAAAGGGCATGATAAGTAGAATACAATAGGCTATGTCGTTAGGACATGCCATGTAGAATCAAATAAGCTATGTGACTTAATTCAAAATTTAATATGGATATCAGTAACATAATGGAAACTAATACGGTAAATTTTTTAAGGTAAAATGAAAGATAAAAGTTTTAGGTAATTACGATTGAGATTTAATTTATAGATGTTTTTATATGAAGAAAACAGTTAAATACAATCAAAAGCCATCTAAACGCTTTTCAGTAAAAGAGTAGTGAGTAGAGTACTCACGAGTGGAAATAGTAAAAATTATCAGAAAAGAGACGCAGATATTATTGAAAAATAAATTTGGCTTACTTCTTCATTTTACTTTTCAGGAATTTCAAAATTAAACCGATTGGTATACTATTAGTAGATTTAGGTAACAATTTTCCGCATGTATCCGTCATAATATCATCAAGATGTTAAAAATTGATTGCAAAATGTCACATACAAGACTAAAAAGCAGAAAATAATTATATAGATAAATAAAACTTTTTAATATAGCACGTTTTTATAACGAACTAAAAAGTATAAAATAATTGCACCTAGCCCCATACAGATTTAGAACCTCAAACATATTCCTAATACCATACAGATAGCCCTGAAAATTTGTGATTGTGAATTTGTAATAGCTATAAAAATATTTGTAAGATTTTAAACCAAAAAACGTGAGGCGCACGCTATAGACAATAGTAAGGAGTGTAGAGTAGCTGAGTTGAGAAATCTTTCGCATCAATCATGTATGCGCCCCCTTAGGAGCAAATGCGGATTTTTCGTTACAGTCCCTACTATAATTAAAAAATAACAGAAAAATCCTCACTTGCCTCTAAGGGGGCCAGGAGGCTCCCCAGGGGGCTGAAAATCGTAAAATGCACTTATGCACTTTACACTTTTACATCCCACGCCCCCAAAAAAATCGTAGGAGGATCGGAGACCCCGCAAAATCTTCGTAATTTAACGTACAACAATCTGAAAATAATATGAAAATCCGCATTTGCCTCTAAGGGGGTCAAAAAGGGTCCTGAAAGTTTGCACTCCTCAGATGCACTCTATGCACGCCACCCATGTCTAAATAATAAAACTAGCTCTTTTGATTGTAATAATTCATAATCAATAAAAAAAAGTCATTGCACCTCACCTGGGGCTCTAATTACATCAATTCGTAGATGCATCATAAAATGCACTCAAAAAATGCACCTGACCCTCCCACGGCCCCAAAACAAATCGTAGGAGGCTCCACGACCCCTCAAAATCTTCGTTACAGTCCCTACTATAATTAAAAAATAACAGAAAAATCCGCACTTGCTTTTAGGGGGCCGAAAACAAAAAAAGTTATGTTGTAGAACGTGTTTTTTACGATTTTTTCACATTCAAATTCATATTTCACATGTTTTAACTTGAAAAAAAAAATCTGAAAAAAAATCAGGAAACATCCTCGCGTACCAAACTTTTTTGAAGCGTTGGCGCGGTTCAAAATATAATTTTTATAGTCGAAAAAATTAAAATCACGTTTCAGACTTTTTTTTTCACTTTGTCACTTGCGCGACCTGTTAGATTCAATCAAACAATCAACAAGAATCAATCTAGTTTCGCGCAAAATTCATGTTTTCAGGTCCTCGATAACATACTAAAAGAGCATTTGAAAAAAAAATTTTCGTGCATTTTTCTAGTCCATTTTTTTTCTCGAATTGCGTCTCCAGCGCAAGTAGGGACACAATAGACAAAATTTTACCACTCATCGCGCCGGAGCGTCGAGAGAAAGTTGGGACTACTGGCGTTCGAAGCAAAAAATTGGGAATCAACGGATTTTTTTTGGGGTTCGAAGCCTGCGGGAATAGTGTAATGTTTAAGGTCTTATACACAAAAAAAAACTGTGTTTCTCTTCTTTTTTCTTTATTATTTACCTAGCTGGAACCCGGTGCGCCTCGCTGCACAAATAAGCCAATAGTATGGCGTGCGCCAAAACAATTGGGAATCTCAAAATCTATGAGCACTGAGAGTCTCAAATCCCGGGATGCAAGTACATCCGTAAAGAAAAGTGTAACTCCGTTCGTTTAAAAACCCAAATCACTTGCTCATTTATATCCCTAATCACAATTCAGCGGTCTCACTGCCACTCTTGTCGTGGTCAGATGCTATGAGGGAGTGTTTTTGCCCGTAAATGAATTTCGAAGAAGAAATTACAATGCACGTCCGCTTGAACTTTATCCATACACGAAATTTTAATGGGTGTGAAATTGTCAGTTCGCCGCCTGTGTTTATATTTCTAATTCTTTTGGTACGCGCTATAGCTTCCGTTTATTTTGCAGTTGAGGTGATAAGAATTTTAATATACAGTAGGAGCCATTTTCGTATTTTTGATTCCGAATAATATCGATGCTATCGATTGAAATTTCGCTATTTGAAACGACCAAAAGTTGGTTTTTTCAATACTGTTCCATAGATGTGATGCTTTCAAGCATGCATCCGTTCAGCTCATTTGCAGGCTTTGATCGAAGTATACCAGGCAAAGTTGAGCAAGTAGTGTCAGAGCGCCTACTATGGATTAGGTTTTCCTCGGAAATCTTGAAAAGCCCTGTCATGCGCTTCGACCTATTTTTTATAGGCCATGGTGCATTCGCTGCAAAATAATAATTTTGCACGGATGTGGCAATACGGGAGTTTTTACTGATGTTACATGTAGGTGTTTCTCTCTGGTTCAAATTCAATAGGAACTTGGGTGCTCAATACACTAAACATCCACCATCAAGTAGCGTTGATGCAATTCCCGATGATGTCACACTTCACACTATGAATGGAGACAGTTAATACGTTCAATAAGCAACGTTTGGCAACATTGGGCGAACTTTTCAAACATTTAACGGCATGATAAAGAGTAATTTTTCCGTAAGAAATATGAAAAAAAATATGTCCCATGCAAAATTATTGTATGTTGAAAAATCAAGCACCTTGAAATCTATGCAAATTTCCAGGTACCATAGCTCAAAAAGAAAAAGCGGCGAACATATGATTATTGAATTTGTCGTCTTTTTGGTTTCGAGACCTTTCATTTAAGCCATACATTGCTAAAATCAGGCACATGCAGCCGAAGTTACTTCAATCCAAGTTCAGAGAACCGCGTCCTTCGCGATAAAACTGTGTGCGTTGCAAGGCTTTTAAATAAAAAAAAAAATATGTGTGCGTTGTACGCAGTAGGAAAAAAAAACAATAAATCTGGAAAAAAATTCCCTCTTCCCAATCTTATCGGTGATTCAATTAGAACAGCGTTATGTATTCAAGTAGATGCATCTAAACATGTAACTTCTCGGTGAATTGGAATTTTAACTTTCTCTTTTCGGTTAGCCGTTACACTGCTCCCTTCTTACTCAGTATTCGTCCCGAACACAGCTTCCTTCAGGTCCCGTTTTTTCCGATCGAACTTTTTGGAAGCGATAGATGACATCGTTTAACCTCGTGATGACAATGTAGGGGCGCACAAATTTGCAAACTTCGACTCTTTCTACCGTTTTTACTGTTTCTATACTGGTTAGAGGGAATTTTAGAGATTTACTACATTTCAGAATGTGGCTTGGGAAAATTCGTGCGTCATATTGGACCCGCAATTTTGAATTTATAAGCTTTGATCATAAATTCGTTGTTTGCCCTAAAAGCCCCCAGATACCGATTTTCATTGCAATCGGAATACAATTGGAAAAATTCGTCGGCCATATTGGCGCGGCCATTTTGAATTTATAAGTTTTGATCATAAATTCGTTATTTGCAACCTTAGAAACCACTAGATATTCACTTTCATTGGAATCGGAATACAATTGGAAAAATTCGTCCGCCATTTTGAATTTATAAGTTTTGATCATAAATTCGTTATTTGCAACCTTAAAATCCGCCAGATTTCGATTTTCATTGGAATCGGAACACAATTGGCAAATTCGTCGGCCATATTGGCACGGCCATTTTGAATTTATAAGTTTTGACCACAAATTCGTTATTAGCGACCTTAAAAACCTCTATATCCCAACTTTCATTGAAATCGGAACACAATTTGCGTGGCCATTTTGAGTTTTCGGCGGCCATGTTGAATTGTTTTATAAATTATAGCCTATATGTTATTCTGATATATGAGCTATATTATTGTAAAGTTTCATTAAAATCCATTCAGTAGTTTTTGCGTGAAAGAGTAACAAACATACATACAAACATTCACGTTTATAATATTAGTAAGATTTATTTACATGTGGAACTTTCACTGTGAGCGCGATGGAGCTACGGGCTGGGCTCCTTTATGCAGCTCTTTTGTGATCGTTCAGAAGACCTGTTATTTTTTCTGTGTCTTTCTTAAAATCACTCACATTATTTATATATGTACATAGCTTAATTCCAGCTTCTCTACTTAATTTAATCTCTATAACTTATCCGTAACTTACTCAATTGCCGATTCATCATTTCATCAGTTCATTCATTTCTTGGGCAATGAACTTGATTGTTTTTCCATTAGGTCTGTTCCCATACTTTCTGCATTCTGTCACTTACTGCAAGTTGCTTATTGAGAGGTAGGGATGAAATAAAGAAAGTACAGGAACATGTTTCTGCAGATTCTGCAGTTTTTCTGAAATCGAAAAGAAGAACGACTTTTGTTTTTAATCTGTTTTAGAGCACTTTACAAACATCTAACGTTTACAACGAACACGGCAATCCCATTTTTGACATTTCCATATTTCAAAAAATTGCTGCAGCAGGTTACAGCAGCTTGTAGCTTCTGCAAGTTTCTGCTTCTTACTGCAGGATGGGGAAATGAGTATGGCGGCTGCAGTATAAGTACGGGAACAGAATTCTGTTAAGTAATTCGAAGCAACTTGCAGATTCTGCACTTTCTGCAGGTACGGGAACAGACCTTTTGTTACCTAATTGTGTCACTCGTGTTCTATTTCATGTTGTTTGTTTGTCAAGTGCACTGCGTCGGTCGTAGTTCCGGTTTTACATCTGGTGCCGCGAATTTTGATATAATATGACCGCAATTCTTTCCCGCTTCTGGTGCTTGAGTAATTTGATTGTTTGGGTCGTTTTCTTGACCTGGTTAACCTTTCTCTTATTGAGCTTTGAAGTGACGCTGGGATATGCGTGGGCATTACACTCCTCACGGTATAATGAGAAAATTTTTTGCTTTTTAAGGAAAATTTTTCGTTCTTTATTTAATTGATTTCTTATGCTCTTTTTAGTCTATTTCTATGTATTTCTTTTATTCTATCGCCTATTTCTATTGTTGCATTTGCTCCCTTTAGTTCTTTGACTTTGTATGGGCCTTTATATGGTGATTCATTCTTTTTCTTTTCACCAACTTTTAACCATACCATCTCTCCTGGTTTAATTTCTAGTGGATTGGAATATTTGTCATATGATACTTTGCCTTTTTCTTTTGCTATTTGTAGCATTTGTTTTGCAGCGGAATGGGCATGTTGTAGTCGCCACTTTAGTTCATTTGCATAATTGTTTATGTTGTATAATGGTTTTGGCTCTTCATTCGTTATCATGCTTGGTGGTTTCGCAGTTTCCCCAAATATTAATTCGTAAGGTGAGATTTCCATGTCAGTGTGCGGTGCTATGTTATAACAGAATGTATAGTATTGCAGCCATTCGTCCCAATCTGCACCCTGACTAAATGCTAATAAGTATTCATTTAGTGTCCTGTGGTTTCTTTCTATTGATCCTAGGGTTTCATGGTGATATGGTATCGAATTTATGTGATTTATTTTTAAGATTTCACAAATGTTTTTGAATGTTGCGTTCATGAATTCTGTTCCCATGTCTGTTCTCACTCTTTTAAATGTGCCGTATTTCAATATGACGTTTTCAACTAGTGCTCTTGAGTAGTATAAATGTGGGGATTCTGGACCACAAGTCCCCTGTTTGTATGAAACGTAGAAAAAAAGATAAGCGTTATTCATGTAAAGAAAAAATTTGTGGGGTCCCCCTTTTTGTATGGAAAAAATTGGTGGGGATTCTGGACCACAAGGCCCCAGTTTGTATGAAACGTAAGAAAACAGATAAGCGTTAGTCATGTAAAAAAAAATTTGTGGGTGCCCTTTTTGTTTGGGAAAAAATTTGTGGAAGTTCTAGACCAAGGTCCCGAGTTTGTATGAAACGTAAGAAAATGATTCTTCCTTAATATCCCTTTTTGTATGGAACAAGTTGGTGGAATTTCTAGACCGAAGTCCCCAGTTTGTATGAAACGTAAGAGAGAAGATAAGCGGTAGTCTGCAGTTTGTATGACCCATAGGAGAAAAGATAAGTGGTAGTGCCCTGTTTGTATGAAACGTAAGAAAACAAGATAAGCGGTAGTCAGATAGAAAGAAAAAATTCGTGGGTGTTTTTTTGTATGGGAAAAAATTGGTGGAAGTTCTAGACCAAGGTCCCATGTTGTTGTGAAATATGTGGTATGATTCTTTTGAAATACAGTAAATCCTCGTTAACACGAACACTGTTAACACGAATTTCGGTTTAAGGCGAACAAAAATTTTCTCTAGACAACAGTCACATAAGCTTCAATGTAATTATGTTCGATTAATGCGAATCCTCGTTAATTCGAACTTCGAACAACTTTTCCGTCCCTTCACGGTTAATTATCGGATAATACGAACTAGAAAAATTCTCAAAACATGTATTTTGTATATTTTGATCCTTTTCAGTCAATGAATACAATACAAATAAAGGAAAACACTCCCTGGAATGAATGAAATGAAATTAACTTTTCTGGATTTAGCAGAACGATAGCTTCCACATAAAGGTGAAATTAAACGTGGGAGAGTGGTGTCTCAGCAAATATCACTTAATTGGGTTAAATTCCACACCACACAAGCATTGTTCCCGGAAAAGAATATTTCATAAAATTTTATCTGTGAAACAAAGTGAAACTTCGGCTAAGGATCACAAGCACTATATAGCATTAGTTTTTCTATTATCTAATAAACTCGCACAAAACAGAGTCCGCTGGAGGGTAACTGTCCTATGCCCCATGCCCCATGAGGGATTAAAGAGGAATGAGTCTGACAAGTCCTTTAAATTGATTAGCTTTGCTAATATCTCCTGAAATCGTTGGAATCCCCAAAAGAAGTCAGTATAGTAGTCTAGTATAGCAGCGGCACTTCAATACGCTCGGGACGATTTCGACCATGCGCTCTTGTATAGCAAACGAAGGACGAAGGAAATGTATGAATGTTCAGGAAAACAAATGCCCCAGAAAAATTTTGTAGATTTACTACTATTACCGTTATTTGAACTATCGTCTCTTAGGATTAGTACTTTAGAACCAGTTCTGGTACTATTCCATTTCTGGTATTAAAACTATATTACTATATTAAAATTACATTACATTTTTGCTGTTGAGAATAGTAGTGGTGTTAGTTTGAAGAACTGTATGAATTTGAAGAAGGTGTATGAATCTGGCGTGCATTTTTCGTTACAATGAGTTGTTATATTTGTTCATTGAAAGGGTCCAACCCACACCCCAACTAGTTTATCAAAAATTTCAACTTTAGCTACCTTATTCTCAGAAAAATACGTAGTTCTTATAGCGTTTTGCCTGCGAGCAAAAGTTCGTTTGCCTTGATGAATTCGTACCTTTAGTGCCGGGTTTTGATGCCCCAGCACCGCACTTGTGCAAAACAGGAGCTTTAAGAGCTCCACCTTGATTTTTTTATAATTACAGGTCTGCGGCCAGGCCTCCGCGACACTCCAATGAAGTTATTGAAGCGGTAAGAGAGAGTGTTCAGGAGTTAAACGTGGAACGACTTTAAGGAGGACTACGAAGCAAGTGGCCTTATCAAGGTTGGTGCTTAAAGTGACAAATGGCGCGGGGACTGAAAAGCGAGTTCATAATTCTCGAAAAAACTGACATTAGTCGATAAAGGCGAATCAAATTATATTGTGATGATTTATGCGCCATCTGTTTGTGAAAAAGCATAATCAACGATTGTCGGTAACAACTCCGGTTGATGTCTGAACTAATGATTTATGTACTAAACTAAAATTGGAACGCGCGGTAAGTGAAGACAACTTCAAGCTTCTGGACGAAAAGAAAAGAACTTACCACTAGGCTCGAGAAAAGGGACTCGAGAAGGTTCCAGAAGTTAAATAAAGGTGGAGCTTGGATATAAAAGCGGCTTGCAGGCGCTGAGAAAGTCAGTTTTGATTTGAAAGGCGATAAAAGTGTTCTAAAGTGAGAACAGTCAAAAGTGGTGATTTCAAAGTGAACTATAAAGCGATAGATAGAATTTAATAGTGCGAGTTATTAAATTGAAAGTGATTATAGTGAACTGTAAGAAATGTTTTAGTAATTAAATTGTGTTTTGGTTTGTGATAAATAAATTATTGTGTGGATAATTAAAAATTGTATTCCTTAATTAATCCTACGAATCCGTTAAGCCGTAAAAACGTAACAATTGGTGTCAGAAGTGGGATTAATTAAGAGATAAGTGAACTGTGAACTTGAATAATAATATTGTGACTGGAATTTAAATTGTGTGCGTGAGAAATAAGGACTTATTAATAAAATGGGTCGAAAGTTAGTGGATTTGCGCACTGTGGAGTTGAAAAGAGAATTAAGTAAGCGCTCGTTGTCAACAGTGGGGGCTAAAAATGCCCTAACCGCCCTGCTTCGAGAAGCTATGGTGAACGAAGGTAAGGATCCTGAAACCTACATGTTTGAAGTCGAGGTAGAAGCGGAGCCAGAAGAAACGACAGTGAGTATGGCAGAACTTTTTAAAACATTGATGGTGATGAAGGAAGCGCAAGAACGGTCATCAGCAGCGCAAGAACGTGCATCGGCAGAGATGAAGGAAGCGCAAGAACGTGCATCAGCAGAGATTAAGGAAGTGAAAGCCGAGATGAAAGAAGCGCAAGAACGGTCTTCAGCAGAGATGAAGGCAGATATGAAGGAATTACAACAACGTCCAACTATAGAGATCAAGGCTGAAGTGATGGGAGTAAAAGACGACCAGAAATTGTTAGCAGTAGCTCATGAACGCTCGTTAGCAGAGCTCAAAGAGTCGATGGAAGAACAGAGGAGCCAGCTGGATAACATGAAAGAAAATGTAAGGTATGATCTGGAAAGTCTCGAATTTTCCATTAAGGAAAATGTAAGGAATGATCTGGAGAAGCTCGAAAATTCCATGAGGGAAAATGATGAAAAGGTAATGATGGGACTAGAATCGGTCAGAGCGGACCTGGAAAGAGTAAAGATTCACCACCCAGCGGCAGAATCTCACGAAGTCATCGGAGTTAGGAAACTGCAGCCTCCAACTTTCGACGGGCAAAGCCCATGGTCTACTTATAAGCTCCAATTCGAAGCAGCAGCAACAGGCAATTTCTGGACTGAGGAGGAAAAAGCAACGGCCTTAACGTTGTCATTAAGGGGCACAGCAGCAGAAATATTGCAGTCAATACCAGCAGAACATCGCAACAGCTACGGGTTCTTAGTTCAAGCGCTGGAAATGCGTTACGGTGATCAGCACATGCAAGAGGTTTATCGACTTCAACTTCGCAATCGACTTCAAAAGCCAGGAGAAACTTTACAACAACTATGTGCCGATATCGAGAGGTTAGTGCAACTGGCTTATCCTAATTTCTGTCAAGACTACATTAACGAGATAACAAGAGAGACTCTTCTTAACTCGTTTGCCGACCGGGATCTGCAAATGGCAGCCAGATTGGCCGGAAAGAAGACTACCCAAGAAGTTTTGGCATATGCTCTGGCATACGAGGCAGCGAAGCAAGCAACAAGGAGTACAGTCCACCTCAGGGGTATCAAAACGACTGAGAACATTTGCCATCGAATCAACACCTCGGAAGTACGTCGTCGTCTACGTTGCTGGAACTGTGGTGAGCCGGGCCATCTACAAAGCAGTTGTCGAAAGCGAAGGAGGGAATCTCCAGGGAGTAGGAGTGGCTCAACGTGCTGCGGAAAATCTAGACAACGGCAGAAAAGCGACGAGAGGGAGTTGGTGGGGAAAATTGAGAACCCTGATGTCATCGCCAACATCACCCAACCGCAACGTAGCAACAACAGCCTTGTCATCGAGGGAAAAGTTGGTGATGAGCAATACACAATTACAGTGGATACAGGTGCTTCAAGATCTGTCATCAGGGCTGAATTGGTCGGTAGAAAGTGGCTGAAAAACGCGGACGAGTACATCCTGAAAACTGTAACAGGAGAGCCAGTGTAATTCATGGGGAAACAATGATGGACGTGGTACTCGGCGACATTAAGTTTACACATTCGTTCCTGGTAGCTGACATAGTAGACGAGTGTATTCTTGGTTTGGACTTTATGACAACTGTAATAAACTTTAAATTACTTATTTTAAGTTTACCCGACGCGGCGCATTGTCTGTCCATACAAGGTCGAGGCCAAGGCGCCGGCCGCGCCGGTGCAAGGTTGCAAGGTGGCATTCTTGTGTATGCACGATGCACAAGGGGTGTTAGGTTGCGACCTTGCTCGGGCGCATGTGCCAACGACTTGCGACAGATAATTTCGCTGATCAGGGAATAATTTAGGAATACATAAATATTTGCTGATTAGGTATTTATTAAGTACAATAGAATTTAATGTTAATAATCAATGATTACTATTATTGTATTGGTAGCCCGAGGGCTGTATAAATAAGCCAAGTAACTAAATAAAGACACAGTTGCAATACAGCAGTCAACCCGTATTATTTTTATTTAGTCTTGAGATATTGCTTTCGAGCATCCTCAAGTGGAGTTATAGCCGACCTCTGGCTGCTCCAAAAATAAACTAATTGAAGGAACATCAAGGGTTCTACATGGCGACCGTGAACTAAGGAACTACAAGCAAGCAAGAAGGACTAATTGAAGGACGAACATCCGATGACGGACAAAACATTTGGGGAGCTGGACAAAGCATTTGGGACAAAAAGTAAATCAGAAGAAACCACAGCAAGCGGCCAGCAAAGTAGTCCACCAGCAGCAGTAAATTACGCGGTAACAAAAACTACGGCGGACGGCCCCGGCCCAATCAAGTTACGTATAAGCAGAGTTCCGGAACAAAACACCGAGGGACTCGTACTCTATATACCTAACAAACCAATTATACCATACATCCCAGAGCCGGTGACGAAAACAACAACAGTGGTACCTCCTCACATCCCGGGTCCACGTCGAATCACCATCGCCGAGTACAAAGAGCGACAAGTACGACGAAAAGCCAAAAAGAACGTGAAAAAGAAAGAGCACCACCGTGGAGGCAGAAAATTTAGACTTAAATTAGATGTAGAAAAATATAAAAAGCTTATAAATATAGCGGGTAGCGTTAGTGAAAGAAATAAGTATGAAAAATTATTAAATTATGTTAAGTCAGAATTAAATAAGTTAAAACGGGTTAAAAGGAAAAATAAATAAATAAATAAAAAAAAAATAATAATAATAATAATAATAATAATAAATCTTTGATTGAAAAAAAAAAAAAAAATAATAATAAATCTTTGATTGAAAAAAAAAAAAATAATAAGTTGTTATTAACAAAACAAATTCTAAAGCCAGCGATAACAATGGACAGCTAGTTAACAACGTTATAGTAGAAGACACTGTTTCAGCTGAAAACGAAAAGGTCGTAATATTATTATCAATATTGATTGCACTCAAGATTGCCGAACTTGTCTATGCCTTGTACAAAGACCATCGAAGAGGCCTAAGAAAGCGATATCTTAGCACGCCTGCACAAATCAATGTTAACTAATGGACGAAATAAAAGAAGAACTACAAACAATACTAACAAATTTTAATAAAAGCAAAAATAGACCGTATACACAAAAAACTTTACAAGAAAAAGAAGATATAGTTAACAAACTCTTGGAGAAAGCCAAGGACTTTTGCAGAATAACAACGGATGCTGAAACAGCCCTAAATCTAAAGACATCATACTTACAAATAAAGGAAATAGCCAAAAACATATTTATACACATAAAACAACAAAGAGAGACAAAAATGGCTTTCGACATAAAAACAGCAACATCAGTTCTGCAACCTTACGATGGAAAGCAAGACGAGACTGAGCCTTTCATCGAATCAATGGAACTCTTAGATGAACTAACGGCACCGGAACATAAGACGCTGATGATCAAATTTATAAAAACACGGATTAGAGGAAAAGCAAAATACGTCATAACCGAGGATATAAATTCAGTTACCCTCATAAGGAATAAACTAAGACAGAAATTTTCGGTAAAAATATCGTCCGATGCGATCCTGGCACAACTAAGAACTTGCACACAAGGTAACAGAAAGCTTATAGACTTCGCCAACCAGGTAGAAGAACTATCGGGACAACTGGCCAAAGCATTCATCTCAGAGAAAGCCGCGACGGGTGAAAGTGCGGAAAAACTAGCCGAGAAATTTTCTATAGAAACATTCGCGGCTAATGTTACGAGCGCAGAAACCTCCTTAATACTTAGGGCAAGCAATTTAACAACGCTCTCCGAGATTACAGCAAAAGCAATAGCGGCTGACAAACCCCAACCAAAAAACGTCCTATATTACGATGCAAAACGAAAACACAAGTTCAACAATAAGAAATATACACAAGTAACAGCAAGTAATGGTCATAACGTGTATAATAATAATAACCGGCCAATACAAGGATACAAACGAAACAATAATTACAACGGGTACAATAGAGATCGTAACCGATATAATTATAGACAAAAGCGAGGAATAACATATTATAATAAACAAAGCCCAAGAAATAACATGAGGATAAATTATTGTGAAGCGGGGGAATACCAGCCCCCCCAACCAACAGACGAAACAACAAGGTTGGGGGAGGAACCCAGAGATACACAAGAATATTCACCTTCAACATTTCGCTAACAAACTTCATCAAGATGTACGTGGATATGTGCAGTGATATATGCACATGCTTAGTAGATACTGGAGCGGAAATATCCATATTTAAAAGAGGCAAAATTAGCAAGGATCAACTAATATATCCAAATAACACATGCATCATACGCGGTATAACTGACACCGAAAGGCAATCGTTGGGAGCTACTTATACAAAACTACGTATTAACGATCAATTTACGGTTAAACATTTATTCCAAATAGTCGATCATGACTTTTCCATAGGAGCAGATGCGATATTGGGACTCGACTTCTTGACCAAGTTCAAGGCAAATATCGATTACGACACATGGACTCTCACTATGAGAACACACAGGGAGTCCGTAGAGGTTCCAATCCTAACTGGCCCGAGCGCAGATTCCCTAGTACTTCCGCCTAGATGTGAAATGATAAGAAGAATTAGCACCATACGCCAAGATAGCAATTGCGACGTCGTAGTTCAAGGACAAGAAGCCCAACCAGGCATATTTATCGCGCGAACGATAACCAATCAACAAAACCCACTAGTAAAAATTCTAAATACAACAAACAAAGTCGTAATACTTCCACAAACTAGGATTCAAGTGCAACCGCTATCAGATTTCAATATCATAAATACTAATGTATCAAAGTCAAATCGCGCAAATCAAGTTATATCTAAATTAAACTTCACTGGCATCCCGAATGACGTAAAAACAAAATTAGAAAGTCTATGTCGAAACTACCAGGATATATTTGGACTACCAGATGAGCCTCTATCCGTCAATAATTTTTATGATCAACACATTGAACTATGTGATAACGTACCGGTGTATACAAAAAACTATAGGATACCAGAAGCACACAAAATTGAAATTAACAAACAGGTAGATAAAATGCTCAATGACGGGATAATCGAAAACTCAACATCTCACTTTAACTCCCCAATACTCATAGTCCCGAAAAAATCAACTACCCAGGAAAAGAAATGGCGACTAGTAGTCGATTTTAGGAATCTAAACAAGAAAGTGTTAGCCGATAAATTCCCCTTACCGCGAATCGAAGAAATACTAGATCAGATGGGTCGAGCAAAATACTTCTCCACGTTGGATCTTATGTCTGGATTTCACCAAATACCACTAGAACAAAAGTCACGAAAATTCACTGCATTCTCAACTACTAAAGGTCATTATCAATACACTAGACTACCTTTTGGACTTAATATAAACCCAAACAGTTTCCAGAGAATGATGGCGATAGCAATGGCAGGTCTCACACCAGAAGCAGCATTCCTATACATCGATGACATCATAGTAATTGGGTGTTCACAGGCACACCGCTTAAAGAATTTAGTAGCAGTATTCAATTGGTTAAGAGAAAGAAACCTAAAACTAAATCCAGAAAAATGCAAATTCTTTCAAACAGAGGTCACTTATTTAGGCCACCAAATAACATCGCATGGTATTAAACCAGACAGCTCGAAATACGAAGTTATTAAAAATTACCCGACACCCAAAAACGCAGACGATGTTAGACGATTTGTAGCATTTTGTAATTACTATCGTCGTTTCGTCCCAAATTTTGCAGAAATTGCACTTCCACTAAACAAACTGCTCCGAAAAAATACTAAATTCGAGTGGTCAGAACCACAAAAGAAAGCCTTTGAAGAGCTAAGAGCTATTTTAATGTCTCCAACGATATTACAATACCCAGACTTCAAGAATCAATTCATAATTTCAACCGACGCCTCAAACGCTGCATGTGGAGCAATCCTATCACAAAATATAAATGGAAAAGACCTCCCGATCGCGTACGCAAGCAAGACATTTACACAAGGTGAAAAGAACAAAAGAACCATAGAAAAGGAATTAACTGCCATACATTGGGCAATTACTTATTTCAGACCCTATGTATACGGCAGAAAGTTCGTAGTTCGAACAGACCACAGGCCACTAGTATATTTATTCAGCATGAAAAATCCATCCTCAAAACTCACAAGAATGAGACTGGATTTGGAGGAATTCGACTTTGTAATTCAATACATCAAAGGTAAAGAAAACTCTGGACCAGACGCGCTATCAAGAATACAGGTCGATATAGAAGATCTAAAAGAAGTTAATATTCGTCAAGTCAAAAATTCGCGCAATGGCAAAACAAGAAAACGAAAATGATACAAGTACTACAGAGGACGACAGAACAGAAGACTCGCAACTTGATCAATTGCGAATCCTGGAAGTGCCCTCCCCAACTAAAGTAACACAACTACCGGAACTACAGTTTAAAATAATTAATGTCGACAACAATAAAGTAAATATGGAAATAAAATTAGTGCACAAAAACAGTATAACATATAAGCGATATATAAACATGGCCAACAACCAATCAGTGAAACCAGCACTAGAGCAGGTATTCTCAATATTGGAAAATTACTTAAGCAAAAAATCTCAGACCAAGACTCTGAGACTTTCCGCGGAAAGCGAAATATTTAAGATAATAAACATGACTACATTTAAAATCCTAGGTAATAAAGAATTGAAGAACTTAAGAATCAAAATATATACGCCACAAATACATATACAAGATGAAACAAAAACGATTACCACTCTACGCCTACCGGAGGACACATAGGACAATCCCGAATGTTCAAGAAACTCAAAGAAAAATACAGATGGGAAAATATGAGGAAAACCATAGCAAATTATGTTAATCACTGTGAGCTCTGTGCTAAAAATAAACACCAGAAGTACAACAAGGAACCTATGGAAATCACAACCACACCTGTAAAAGCGTTTGAAATAGTTTCCATCGACACAGTTGGACCTTTTACAAAGACAGCTGATAACAACAGATATGCAGTGACAATACAGTGT
Organism: Thereva unica; assembly: GCA_949987705.1. Lineage (NCBI taxonomy): Eukaryota > Metazoa > Arthropoda > Insecta > Diptera > Therevidae > Thereva > Thereva unica. The sequence continues at coordinate 47,738,276 of OX465282.1, read as the reverse complement.
GATCTTAGTAAATACATAACAATAATCCCTACTAAGGATAAGGAAGCGAACACCATCGCAAAGGCAATAGTTACTGGATTTATATTAACGTACGGATTAATGAACAAAATCAAATCAGACCTCGGAACAGAATATAAAAACCAAATTTTTACAGAAATTTGTAACATACTAAAAGTTAAACAACTATTTGCCACCGCTGCACATCCCGAGACAATTGGAGCTTTAGAAAGGAACCACAAATGCTTAAATGAATACCTCCGATGTTTCGTCAATGACAACAGAGACGACTGGGACACATGGGTACCGTATCACTCATTTTGCTACAATACTACCCCAAACACAACACATGGGTAAACACCTTTTGAATTGGTTTTTGGTAAAATTTCTACTATACCTTCAGAACTAAAAGTGGAAAAGCCAGACCCCATCTATAACTATGACCTTTATAATAAGGAACTAAAGTACAGGCTTCAGAAAGCATTAAACAAGGCCAAACAGTATCTTGAAACCTCAAAGGCAAATAGAACTCAAGTCGGTAACCTCGACTGCAATCCGTTACCAATAAAAATAGGCGACAAAGTACTACTTTCAGTGCAAAACAGAAAAAAACTAGATCCTTTATATAACGGTCCATATATAAGTAAATCAATTGAAACAGTAAATTGCATAATAGAAGACGAAAACGGTAAAATAATGAAAATTCATAAAAATAGATTAAGGAAAATAAATAACTGAACTGAAATATTATAATTACCAAATGAATAAAAAAAAAAAATATAGAGCTCTATTAGGATAATATAACTCGTATACTCCCATACGTCTAGGAAATAAACATAAGGACAAATTTCTAACATAAGATTCGTTATATTATACATAGTATAAACATAAAATAATAACATAATAACTAATACCAACGGCAATTTAACAAAAAAAAAAAAAAAAAAAACAAGAATATTTAATGTAAGAAAATAAAAATAAAATACAAAAAAAAAATATAAACAGTATGTTCATATTTTTTTCCCTAAGGGGAAGGGTGTAATAAACTTTAAATTACTTATTTTAAGTTTACCCGACGCGGCGCATTGTCTGTCCATACAAGGTCGAGGCCAAGGCGCCGGCCGCGCCGGTGCAAGGTTGCAAGGTGGCATTCTTGTGTATGCACGATGCACAAGGGGTGTTAGGTTGCGACCTTGCTCGGGCGCATGTGCCAACGACTTGCGACAGATAATTTCGCTGATCAGGGAATAATTTAGGAATACATAAATATTTGCTGATTAGGTATTTATTAAGTACAATAGAATTTAATGTTAATAATCAACGATTACTATTATTGTATTGGTAGCCCGAGGGCTGTATAAATAAGCCAAGTAACTAAATAAAGACACAGTTGCGATACAGCAGTCAACCCGTATTATTTTTATTTAGTCTTGAGATATTGCTTTCGAGCATCCTCAAGTGGAGTTAAAGCCGACCTCTGGCTGCTCCAAAAATAAACTAATTGAAGGAACATCAAGGGTTCTACACAACACACGGAATACTATTGGACCTTGGAGAATTGATGATGAAACACCGCAACAGGGGAATTCCAATGGATACTGCACTGTCCCGGCGACCATGCGAACCAGGTTTTAAGTATCGTTGGCATATTGAGGAAAAGTGTCAAAAGACGACTGCTGAGCCAAGCATAAAATATGAGGACCAAGGAATTCGGACATTTCTGCGATTTTGTCATGGAAAGAACACAACGAGAAGCCTAAATGGAAAGATATCGCAGAGAGAAGTGAAATCCTGAAGAGCTATTGGGCCCAATGGGATTCATTGCATATCGAAGGAGGAGTATTGAAGCGCAAATGGGAAACAGCTGATGTTACCTCTCATCAAATGCAGGTGATGGTCCCTCGTGCTGGAGTAACAGATATTCTAGAAGAGTGTCATAATAGCCCGTCAGGAGGACATTTGGGAGTCAACAAAACTCTGGCAAAAGTAAAGGAGAGATTCTATTGGCTTCATATGCGGGAGGATGTTACGAACTGGTATCGTAAATGTGCAGTTTATGCCGGCAGTAAAGGCCCTCGAGTAAGAGCGAAAGAAGAAACGGGACAATACAACGTTGGGACCTCAGTTGAGAAAATCGGAAGGGAGAATCCTAAGACGGCCAGTGATAGGATGAAACCAAGGTACGACCTCCGAGCAAACTGTAGCGGATACCAGGAAGGTGATCTCGTTTGGCTATTCAACCCTCGACGACGAAAAGGCAAGTCTCCGAAACTTCAGCGCTAGTGGGAGGGCCCTATAAAATCCTAACATGGATCAACGATGTTGTCTACAGGATTCAACAAGGACCCAAAGCCAAGAAGAAGATTGTGCACATAGACAGGCTGTGCCCATATCATCAGCCGGATCCAGGATGGACAACTGTTCGGGACGAACAGTCCTAAGGAGGGGGCAATGTGTGGGCTTCTTAAAGTCTAGATGCACACAAATTTCTTGAAATGTTGCCCCAAAAGTATATAATAAAAACCACGTACCGATATTGAACACTTTATTTATTAAATCAATTACGAAAACATAAAAAACATAAATGACGCTTTAAAAAACTAACAATATTCAAAGAGGAAGAAAAATGAATCGCGTTTATATGGTCCGGCAATCAGAACTCGTGTCGTTGTGAAATTCTGCCGCTTCTTCTTTTTTAATTCAGCCCTTTTGCTTTTTCAATTCAGCCCTTTTGCTTTTTGGCTAAAAACCGCTGTGGGCGCAGCAGTCGGTTGGAAGTCGCCACAGCTACTCCCCCCTGAGTGACTTTCGTTAGGAAGTTTAAATGTCACTTTTCGTCTGCTGTATGTTCGTAGAGGTTTATCCATTGATGAGCCCCATTGATACGGTTCTTGTGGTGATTCCAGAAGTCCTGAACTACCAGCAGATTCTGGTGTTTGGTTGACTGTTTCGTTGGCCGAAATACCGCCGCCGTTAATAGGTGAAGAATGCTCCTGCGAGCGGATCTGTGAAAATTGCTTTCGCGAAAGTGATGAGTTTGGAGAGGATGACCGATTTTGAGATGCTTGGTGTGTTTGTGTCTGCTTTGTCGTAGGGTCTTCTAGCGAATCATTTTTGTTGCTATATGCAGGTTTCAGCCTGTCCACGAAAATGTTTTTGTGCGTGCCATTCTCGTCAATCTTGAAGAGTCGATCAGAAATCCTTTCGATGACCCTAAATATACCCATGTAAGGAGCTTCCAAAGGTGCTTTGACGTGGTCACAGCGGATGAAAACATGTGAGCAAGTATACAAATCTTTGAGGATGAATACTCTGGATTTAATGTGGTGTGCAGTTGGGGTCGGACGTAGACCTCGTATGAATTCTCGGTGTTTTTCTAGAAAAATTTGCGGATCAGGCTGTAAGTCTTCTGGGACGAAAAATTCCCCAGGTATGCGTAAGTTGGCGCCATATAGCATCTCGGCTGGAGAAGCTTGTAGGTCTTCTTTGATGCTCGTTCTTAGCCCCAGCATGGCAGTCGATAGGATATCAGTCCAGGGTTTGGGAGAACACATGAGAGCTGCTTTGAGGGTGCGAAGTAGTAGAGCGTACCGGCATAGGATTTGGGGGGTCTGAAAGCTCTTCATGTACGTGTACGAGGTGTTTTAGGTTTGTGTCTTGGATAAGGTGGCTTAGAGTTGGTGTGTGGAGATGGGTGAAAGCTCTTTATGTAGGTGTACGAGGTGTTTTGGGTTTGTGTCTTGGGTAAGGTGGTTTGAAAGCTGTTTATGGAAGTTGGGTGTCTGGGATGGGGTGGCTTGGAGTTGGTGGGTGGAGATGGGTGAAAGCTCTGCATGTAGGTGTGTGAGGTGTTTTGGGTGTGTGTCTTGGATGGGGTGGCCCAGAGTGGGCATGGGATTTGGTGTGGAACCAGCGTGGGATTTGGGGTGTGACTGAATGCTGTGTTGTTGAGTGCCACCTGTGGGAAGCTAGTTGAATTTCGGTGTTGATTTGGTCCAGAGCTGGCATGGGATTTGAGGTGTGACTTAAAGCTCTGGATGTATGTTTCTTGGATAGGGTGGCGCAGGACCGGCATGGGATTTGAAGGTGGTGCAGAAATGGCATGGCATATAGCCCAGTGCTGGCATGGGATTTGGGGATGTGACTTAAGGCTCTGGATGTATCTTTGCGTGGTCCAGAACCGGCATGGGATTTGGGATGGGAAGTTGGTGCGAGATGTGAGCGCCAGCTGTGGGAAGCTAGTTGAAGTAAGAATTAAATAAGCTCTTGAGGGATCTTTTGTAATGATCTTTGATTCAATTATTATGTATATAAATCCATTGAAGGGGGAATGTTAGGTTACTTTTCTTCCGGTTGCGATGATGAACAGTTATAAGGATTCTACCAGATTGCTTGAGGAAAAGGGTGATAAAGGAAGCAAAGTAAAAGAATTAAAATATCAGCTGAATTCTCTATCAATTAAATCGAAGCAATCATCATCATCATCTGAGAGTAAAGATACTTCTTCATCCATAAGATATCAGCAGATAAAAGATAAGTAAATATGAGCATACCAAAATTTCTCGAAGAATATTCTAGTATACTGTTGGAGGAGCATAAGGGTAAAATAGAACAACTCTATAGGGGCCCATACACTACAAGGTTTTATGCGTACAAACAAGGCGTTCAAACAAAGATTGACAGCGTGTGGTGAATTTGGTTTTTGGTTTTATGTTTGTCACAAGTTTGTCCCAAATATCAAAACGTTTTGATATTTTCGTGGTTTTAACTGACAGTTCTCTCCATGACATAAAAAACGTCTCCTGTGGTGTTTGTTTTATTTCGGTTTTTAATTTTTGTGGGTTTTATTTATTTTTTGTTTTCGCAATATGAATTTAGATATTCGATCGTGGCCCAAGGATTTTTTAATAGATTTTATTTCCTTGTATAGAGACAAGCCATGTGTTTGGAAAATAAAATCCAAAGATTATTTAAATAAAAATTTAAAATACGCTGCCTATGAGGTTTTGTGTAATAAATTAAAAGAATTACAACAGAATGTGACGCATGATGACGTTAAAAAGAAAATTAATTCTTTACGCTCCAACTACAGGCGTGAAAGGAAAAAAATTTCTGATACCCGTAAATCTGGAAGTGGAAAAGAAAATTTGTATTCCAGTAATTTGTGGTATTTGGAGGAATTAAATTTCCTGAGCGACCAGGAAGAAGCCAGGACGTCAACATCTAATTTAACGGACACCCCGGAGGAGTTCTGTGATCCCTTCATCAACACGGAAGTGAGTTATAAATCATTATATATGTATGTAAAAGTTTGATATATTTTTTAGGCTCACTATGATAATTCGGTGCGGTCGCCTCCAGAAAAGGCACGGAAATCTGAAGATGCGTTTCGTGTTCGTCCAACTTCTAAATTTGTGTCGGGATTAGCTCTTAATCCTAAGGTCACAACGCCATCGCTAACTTCCCTGTCCAAATCCTCATGTGGACAATAGCAAGTATTCCTTTTCCTCATAAGAAAGTTGTGTAATATACAACAGCACAAAACTATATCCTGAATACGGTCAACCCCAATATTTAACTCGGTGTGGAAAATTGTGAATCTGGAGCACATTATTCCAAAAGCGTTTTCAACGACGTTTCGTGCTCGAGATAACCGATAATTGAAAATTTTTTTTTCATAAGATAAATTTAGCTGACTATACGGTTTTAACAAATCAGGGCGTAGCTGGAATGCATCATCGCCGACAAATACAAAAGGAAAATGTTCATTTTCGTCCGCAATCGTTTCAGAAGCTGGTATTTGTAAACGATTATTTTTTAGCCGTCGATAAAATTACGTGTTGTTTATAACACCTCCATCGGATACTCTTCCATTGCATCCAACGTCACAAAGAATGAACTCATACGATGAATTCACTATTGCCATCAACACGATGCTGTAAAAACCCTTATAGTTGTAAAAATAAGCTCCAGTATTAGCTGGAGCTGTTATTCTTACATGTTTCCCATCTATGGCACCTAAGAAGTGAGGAAAATTCCATTTTTCATTAAATCCCGTAGCGATTTCTCGCCAATCATTTTCATCTTGTGGAAACTGAAAATAAGGTGTTATGTAGTTCATTATATCAAAAGTAAATATATAAAATACCTTTAAATATTCTCTCACTAGCGATTTGTATATAGCTTGACAAGTCTCAGGAATAATTTTTCCCAAGGCCTGAGCAGAAATTCCGGTTGAGAATTTTAAATCTTCGTATGATCTTCCCGTTGCTAAAAACAGCAATGTGGCTGTTAGCCGTTCATGCGCACTAATGGCTTTTCTAAATCGTGTATCCTTTTTACGAATATAAGGAGACACCACAAGAAGAAGTTCTAGATACAAATCCTCATCCATGCGTAAGTAATTCCGAAAATCTTCTGGCTCTAATCGCAGTTCATTTATTAAATTGGTGTGAGATAAAACATCTCTTTTTAACAGCCAATCTTTCACCCACTTTGTTCTATTTTTCTTCTTTTTTATAATATTCTTGTATTTAATAATATCAACGGCCACTGGTAACAATTGATTTCTACTTAAAGCACTCATTTTAATTTGACAGCTAAAACCAAAATTAAAACCGTGTAGTGTATGGGTAAACTCACCGTTCAAACAAGTTTGTCACAAAGATTGTGGGACATGTTTGAACGCATAAAACCTTGTAGTGTATGGGGGCCTTATAGATATGTTCAAGAATACGAAAATGCTGGAAAAGTTATTTCTATACATGGAGTACATTATATGAACTGCCCATGGTCGAACGATAAAACAACTTGTGGACCAGATACATGTGGATGCTGTTTTGTGGAGCGGTACAAACGGGAAGTTCAACGCCTAGTAAATTTTTATGTCCGGATCACCAAAAGCAGCTGTAGAGAATGCAGAAAAGGGTTCGATTTACACTAGCGCCTGAATTACACATTATGCATGTATGGGATTTCGCTTATAGAGCTAGCCGTATGGGGCAATGGCATGTAACGGTCGGTTATATCCCCCTCGCGGGAATTTTGGAAATTTTCATGCAATCACCTTGCATCCGACGCGAAAATTTAGACGAAGTATGCGGGAGGAAAAAGTAATTTTTTTTGACAGGAAAAAAAAAGATAGTTTTTGGAAAAATACGAAAGGTGAAACATATAACTCGGAAAAATTATTACAAATAAGATATAAATGAAAAGATTTTTTTGGAAACCGGAGGCTGTGATCGTTGTGCTAAAAGAAAATATTATTTAGTAGAAGTTTTTCCCGAGTTTCCTTGAATGAAGCTGGATAAGGACCTCATAAACTGATTAGACATCTGGGAACCAGACAGGAGCCACTATTGAGGACGCAGATAACCAGGGTGATAAAGAAGGAGGAAGGAGAGAAGGAAGACACGTACCCAGCTGTTGCCAGGAGTACAACCATCTGCCATTGGGTAGCAACCGCATCGTGGAGCGAGGTATCACAAGGAAGAGGAGTACATGCTCCTAAACCAGGTATCCTTAAAAATAAGTTAGTGCGGGGGAGGCAGTCCCTCACCGAGGTCGTTCCTGACGGAGTATTGGTGGGTAATATTCCTGTAGCAACTTGGACTATACTACAGCGAAGAAGATTTAGTGTAGCGGAGCCCTAGAGTGGTACCTCGTGGGCCACCTACCTTGAAGAAGGCGCATGAGCTCACCCAAGAGTGCCCTGGGCCCATTAAGTGACGAGACATTTGTTCCCTCTCGTACCATTTTGAAATTATTATTGGCATATAGTCCCAATTTATTGATATGCAGTCATTTTCTTAATTAAATATATGCTACACCTACCTAGAGAGAAGAATTGCATAATATTATAGTTTCCCTTTCAAAAAAAGGTGTTGTTTTTGCGTGGTCCGCCTATTGCGGATTGAACCAAGATTTTTTGTTGTCGGCATTTATTCGTTGCTGTCAGTTGGCGTTCTCACGAAAATACTTTGGTATTTTTTTCAAAGTGGCGAAATAATTCAAGGACAGATCGGAAATTATTGAAAATAAAAAAAAGGAAACGAGAGCAAATGTTTGGCTGTGCGAGACGGAGTAAGACACGATGAGTACTCAACAAAATAACCATACCGTTTGAGGCGAGAAGAAAACCACAATACATCTTGTTATTTTTTTTCGTTCGATATTTGTTTGTTGATTGTTAGTATTCTTTTTGGTACTTATATTGAGTTTTTAATTAATGATAATTATTCTACGTATTTATATTTTTGATATATTGTTATATTAATTGAATGGTATATTTTCATATTTCTTTTGATACCACAATTACATTTATTGCATATTGTAAATACACAAGGAAAAACGACGTTTTGGCCAATACGACGTCTTTCGTCAATTCATATTTGAAATTAACGTATATCTAAGTTCTGTTTTGTTTTGTCTGATGTATGCTGGTTATGATGAAGTAAATATGAAAGTTTTAACTAAGTATGCGTATTGTTCCACGATGAAGTGGTAAATTTTCATTGACGTTTTCCAGGATGGTTGGGCGGCTTCCCTTCTTAGGTGCTCTCGGGGCTGCATCGCTTTCGTTTTCAGGTCCAATTACTGCGTTAGACATCCACGATTTCGCTCGTTAAGAAGCGACCATAGGCGAACCGGGGCATGAAGAGGAACGCGAATCGACATCCAGGTAAGTGGTGAACCACACTGCACGGCCCCGGCCACACACCCCACGACCCCTTCCGGCGAGCTAGCGTATACCGTGTGGCCGGCATAACACCCCCTAACGGTTATTTCGGCGGATTAGGGAGGGTGAGTTTTCAGAAATTTTTTTTATGTCTGGGATTGCTTCCATAGTCAGCTTCTTCTGGGCTTCTGACTCATGGGGCATGACCTAGCATAATGGCGTCCACAGATGCTATTGCAGCATAACGCCATTGTGCCAGTTACATGAATGGCGCCCAACGCGCGGCTGTTTCAGCCCGTTACAAGTCCTGTACGGACATGGCAGTTAAATTCTTTCGGTATATTTTACCACTGGTGCCTGCACGGTCAACTTTCGAATTTTTTTTTGTTTGTTTATGGTTCACCACCTGTACCAAGTGCTCGCTGGGGCTAAGGTATTACCGCGAGGCCTTAGTCCTTGTCTTTTTTTTCGATTCTTTTCAATAGTCCATCCCCCCTTCCCCCAAATTTTGTGTGACTTTTTCTTTGTTTTCACCTTTAGGCTGTCCCTAACAGCGGTAACTTCTTCGTTTAGGTGTGTCTTCGAACCATGCTTGCCTTCACGGCTTGCTAATAAGCGTGTGAGCGCTTAGCCATGCGTGAAGGTGGAGTATGGGTTCTTTTGTCCTGTTTCTTGGTCGGCGACTCTGGTATCAGGCGTGATACCGTCTGCCACTGCGTCGGTCCGAGAGCAGGATCCTCAATTAATTTTTCCTGGTGGGCCGTGCAGGTGTGACACGGGCTTAACCGTCTTTGGTAACAGACGTTTTACCGTCTGCCACTGCGCCCCGTGAACATCCTAAACGTCCATTCAGCTTATCAAATTTTGTTTTTTTTCCCTTTTCTTTCTGGTAGTCCATTTTTTTCTCCGTCTGTCCCTCTCTTCTGATTGAAGTGCCGAGAGGTAGCTCAGCTGTGGTTGGACAGCGGAATCAGTCCAAATTTTTATTTTTTTGTGAAGAAGTTTCCCTTTCGATGTGGTGAGAGTTCCTTTTCATGGCTTTGTGAGTGTGGACCAGAGATGCTTCCGACGTTGTTGATGACACTTGGTGATGGCTGTGACTCATAGGCATCACCAACTGACATCGAGCTCGCTCGCCCACGAGATTCCTGAGGGGGATAAGTTTGTTTCAACCATCCTGGAAGATTTTGAAAAACAACAACCACAACTATTTCGCGCGTTAATTTTTTTTTCTTTTGTGCTTGTAATTGCGTAGAGTACTAATTTTTATTTTGAAGCTGTTTTACAAAGTTTTTCCTAAGTTATTTACTCCTGATTTTGTTGTACGGGTTGACATTGCTATTACTAAGGCGGAAGTTGTAAACACGCAAGGGCGTATAATTAAGTCGTTGATCAACAGTCGAGGTTACGAAGTTATTAAAACCGACAATCCCAATAACTTTGGTTATTTTGGTGTCTTCACTTTGTAAAGATGGAGCTTCGGAATGGGAAAGTTACCACTTCTGACCGTAGCGGGAGTGACATACCAGGCGGATCCCAAGCCGCCCCTGATGATTCCCCGAATGCTGAGGAAAACGCTCCCTCTCTCGAGGAGCAACTCCAAGAGGTGAGACGGGAACGGGATGCGCTTCTTGCTCAGCACCGTGCGCTGCCAACGCCGCCGACTCCTAGGCCAGAGCTCTTCTTTTCCCCGGCTGAGCCAGCATATCCTGACGGCCGAAGGGACTCGTCGTTCGGAACTTATCGCCGCAAGTCCCCAGTTGCATCCTGGAACATCAAATTCTCCGGTGAGAGCCCTGCGCTGTCGGCGGAGGAGTTTTTGTTCCGGTTGGAACTGAGGGCAAGCGACGAGGGGGTTAGCCAGTTTGAGGTATGCCGAAATATCTCGGCCTTATTGACAGGCAGAGCCGAAGACTGGTACTGGTCCCAGTTCCGCCGTCAGGTACGTGACCCCGATTGGGAAGGGCTGAAACTTCACCTCGTCAGACAATTTAGGAGTCGCGAGTCTGACTTTGAGCTCATAAAGCGAATGTTGGAACTAAAACAACATTACAGTTCCTATGATGAATACGTCGCAAAAATGTTGTCGCTGTATAACCAGATGTCCAATCCAATGCCAGAGGCGGACCTGGTTGACATAATTTTGCAGAATTTAGATGCACCCTTGGGTTCAGTTGTGATAGGGCAACGTTTTACAACTATGCATGAGCTAAGAGAAGTCTGCATCCGCGCCGAACGCTGGCAAAAGCAGAAGCGACTGGAACGTAGGCACGATCGGCACGTTCACGAGGTTGAATATTCAGCGACATACCAGACTAATCATGTGATACCGGACATATCTTCGCAGGGAGTAGACGAGATGACGGCTACGCGTCAGTTTCCGACGAATCCACGACCCCTCCGGTGTTGGAATTGCCAGCAACCGGGCCATCCATTTATGGACTGCCCATCTGAGACTCGTGGCATGTTCTGCTACAAGTGTGGCAAGCCAGGAGTCGTGACGCCAGTATGCCCTACCTGCCAGGGAAACCGGAGCCGGGGTGCGAGACCGTGCGGGAGTCCGCGCCCGAGCTAAGCTCGCCCGTTATCCCTCCTTCTCAAATCAATATTACGACTTCCATCAGCGACTTTACGTCAACTGAGACTCTTCCTGTTTTTCCCTCCGAGGAGGTTAGACTTTCATGGATTTCCCGATGGAAGAGATATATCTCCACTCGTGCCCGCATCTTCTCGGAGCCACCTTTGGTGGACTCCCTACGTTCCCGGCATACCCCTCCCCAAATTAGGGTACGAGCAAAGGAGAAGCGACACCTTTCGCAGAAAATTGTTTCTGCAATCATCTCTGACTTGTCAGATAACCGTCCATTTGCTAAGGTCACTGTCTCTAATGAAGAGGTGAAGGGTTTATTGGACAGTGGTGCTAATATCAGCTGCCTGGGAAGAGATGCTGAATCTTTTCTAGCCAATCATCCCGAAGTTACCGTCTACACTTTGCACACTTCGGTGCAAACGGCTGACGGGGCTCCGCAAGAAATTTGCGGTTATATCCGAGTCCCTGTATCCTTTGGAGGAAGGACCCGTGATATGACCATCTATGTGGTGCCCAATCTCCGCCAGAGACTGTATCTAGGGATCGATTTCTGGAATCTTTTCGGCATCGCTCCCCAAGTTGTCTGCGAGTTAACCGCCCCATCCGTGCCTGCTAACATGCACGACTTAACGTCATTGCAAAGCGAACGGTTGGAGCAGGTCAAGGCCAGGTTTCCCTCTTTCGAAGTCTTAGGACTGGGAAAGACTAACCTGGAGGAACATGTCATTGACACTGGTGACTCAGTTCCCATTAAACAGAGGCATTATCCCGTCTCACCTGCTGTACAACAGCTGATGTATGGTGAGTTAGACAGGATGCTGTCGCTGGGGGTGATTGAGCCATCAAATAGTCCCTGGAATTCTCCAGTGGTGTTGGTTCGTAAACCAGGTAAAGTCCGCCTGTGCCTTGACTCTCGCAAGGTCAATAGTGTCACTGTTAAAGACGCCTATCCACTTCCACATATTGATGGTCTTCTTGGTCGTCTCCAAGACACGAAGTTCATCACGAGCTTGGACCTTAAAGACGCCTTCTGGCAAATTCCGTTAGAGAAGAAGTCGCGAGAGCGGACAGCTTTCACTGTCCCCGGTCGTCCCCTGTACCAGTTCACAGTCATGCCTTTCGGCTTATGCAATGCCCCACAGCGCATGTGTCGCTTGATGGATAAAGCCATCCCGGGTCATTTACGTGAAAACGTTTTTGTTTATCTGGACGACCTGCTCATAGTTTCACCTGACTTTGACTCCCACCTAAAGCTTTTAGATGAAGTTGCCAGCTGTCTCCGTCGTGCGGGGTTAACACTCAATCTGGCTAAAAGCAAATTCTGTGTGACTGAAGTTAAGTATCTCGGCTTCATAATTGGTGATGGGACACTGAAAACGGATCCTAACAAGGTGACGGCCATCTCGGAATTCCCGACTCCGAAGTCCCATAAGCAGACCCGGAGGTTCTTGGGTATGACCGGATGGTATCAACGTTTCATCCCCAATTATGCTAGCGTGGCTTCTCCAATCACGGATTGTTTGAAGACTAAACCTTTTAGTTGGAATGATGAGGCCCAGCAGTCGTTCGAGACTTTGAAAAAGCTGATGACGGAAGCTCCTCTTTTAGTCACTCCAGATTTTTCTAAGCATTTTTATATTCAGTGCGATGCCAGCAGGACTGGTGTAGGTAGTGTGCTCTTTCAAAAGGACATGGATGGAGGAGAACATCCAATTGCTTATATGTCCAAGAAATTGAACGGAGCACAACGGAACTACACCATTACTGAGCTCGAATGCTACGCAGCCGTGCTGAGTATAAAGAAGTTTAGAGCGTATGTAGAGGGACAGGCTTTCACGGTCATTACTGACCATGCAAGTCTGAAATGGCTCATGGGCCAGAAGGAGCTCAACGGTCGTCTAGCACGGTGGAGTCTTAAGCTTCAGGGGTTCGATTTTACGATCGAACACCGTAAAGGCACCCACAATGTGGTTCCCGATGCCTTGTCACGCATGGATTGCGTTGACGATCTGTCCCTGTGTTTCGACGTGGACTTAAATGCCACGTCCTTCAAGTCACCTGACTATCTTCGTCTGGTTGAAGGAATCAGGCAAGCCTCACCGCAGTTGCCAGACCTGCGGGTTGAAGATGGGTACGTATTCAAGCGTACCTCCCCACGTATTGGAGACTCGGTTGCTGACGATCTGACATGGAAGTTGTGGGTCCCAACGGAACTGACAGCGCCACTCATCGAGTCGGCTCACTTGCCTCCCCAAACATCACATGGCGGAGTAGGGAAGACTCTAACCCGTCTGAGATATAAGTACTTTTGGCCAGGTATGTCCAAACAAGTGCGGGAATACATCGCCAACTGTGAGGTCTGCAAGACCACCAAAGCCCCCAGTTCAGTACTACGACCACCTATGGGCAATCCCATGGATGCGTCGAAGCCGTTTCAATTTTTGTACGTAGACTTCTTGGGTCCTTATCCTCGGTCGAAAAAAGGCCATACGGCAGTGTTTGTCGTCTTGGACGCCTTCACCAAGTTTGCCTTCCTGCACCCCGTGTCCGCTGAGACCACGGCGGGGGCCGTCAAGTTTCTCGAGCAAACTATTTTTCACACCTTTGGAGTCCCTGAAACCATTTTCTCCGACAATGGTCGGCAATTCACCCCCAAAGAGTTTGCTAAACTGCTAAACGAGTATGGCGTGCGACATGTGCGCACGGCCGTATATTCGCCTCACCCTAACGCTTCCGAGCGGGTGAATCGATCCGTCCTAGCCGCCATCAGGGCGTACTTAAAGGAGGATCATCGTGAGTGGGATAGACATCTGTCGTCCATTGAATGTGCTCTTCGTAGTGCCCACCACGAGGCGATAGGCATGTCACCGTATCAGGCCCTTTTTGGTAGCCATATGATCCTGCACGGATCCGCTTATCCAGTCCTGAAGAAACTGAACGTTTTCCAGGAGGGTGACATCGTTTTTTTGCCCTTGACGGACAAATTGCAGAGACTTCGTGAGCGGGTTGCGCTACATATAGCCGCCGCGCACACCAGGCACACCACTCGGTACAACTTGCGTTGCCGCGTGGGCGGGTTTCGCCCTGGGGATGAGGTTTTCCGTAGAACATTCTGGGTGAGTAACCGAGCTGGTCGCTTCAGTGCCAAGTTGGCACCGAGGTTTGTGAAAGCCCGGATACGTGGAAAAATTGGAACTAGCTTGTACGAACTGGAGGATTTGGCTGGAAAAAACATAGGCGTATATCACGCAAAAGGCTTACGTCCCTGAATGTCGTCGAAGCAAGCGCTCCTCTGAGTAGCCCTAAGAAGGCATCTCGCCGGCTTCACCGGTTAATAATAGGGTACCCGTCGTGGTCCGCTTAGGTAGCTTCCCTAGCGGATGGTACACCTCCTTGTCTCTCTTGGCAGTCTGGGGCCAAGTTTTAATGAATTATTCATCAGGATCTGCCAGACCAGACCCCCACTGAGGCATGGTCTCCTCGGGTATGTTTTCTATTTTTTCGGTCAGTCTGGAGAATTATTCTCGGCGAACTGTTGCCTGTTGTTTCACTGGGGTAGGTCGACTGCAATGTGGTATTGCGGCAGACTGACCCCAAGGAAACGAAAGGAAAACCGGTTTATGCGTGGATCTCTGGATGTTTGTAGGGACCCGGAGGGGGACAATGTGGTATTGCCTTCAACCGGATCCTTGTAACTCCAGATATTCCTCCGGGAGATTCTACAGACTGTCCACCACCAAAATGTCACTTAAGACCATGCATGTAGATTATTCTCTAGCTTCCCACCCATTCTTTATAGAGCCCAACCTCAGCTAGACCGTTGAGGCCCGGCTAGCTCAGTCAATAAAGCATGAGACTCCTGTTCTCAGGGCATGAGTCGAGACCCACGTTGGTTCAAAATTAACGTCTTACTGTATAAATACACCGTCCGTTTTTTTCGGCTCCTCACTGCCTAGCGAGTCGGCTTTGTGGACCCGAGGGTATGTAACGGTCGGTTATATCCCCCTCGCGGGAATTTTGGAAATTTTCATGCAATCACCTTGCATCCGACGCGAAAATTTAGACGAAGTATGCGGGAGGAAAAAGTAATTTTTTTTGACAGGAAAAAAAAAGATAGTTTTTGGAAAAATACGAAAGGTGAAACATATAACTCGGAAAAATTATTACAAATAAGATATAAATGAAAAGATTTTTTTGGAAACCGGAGGCTGTGATCGTTGTGCTAAAAGAAAATATTATTTAGTAGAAGTTTTTCCCGAGTTTCCTTGAATGAAGCTGGATAAGGACCTCATAAACTGATTAGACATCTGGGAACCAGACAGGAGCCACTATTGAGGACGCAGATAACCAGGGTGATAAAGAAGGAGGAAGGAGAGAAGGAAGACACGTACCCAGCTGTTGCCAGGAGTACAACCATCTGCCATTGGGTAGCAACCGCATCGTGGAGCGAGGTATCACAAGGAAGAGGAGTACATGCTCCTAAACCAGGTATCCTTAAAAATAAGTTAGTGCGGGGGAGGCAGTCCCTCACCGAGGTCGTTCCTGACGGAGTATTGGTGGGTAATATTCCTGTAGCAACTTGGACTATACTACAGCGAAGAAGATTTAGTGTAGCGGAGCCCTAGAGTGGTACCTCGTGGGCCACCTACCTTGAAGAAGGCGCATGAGCTCACCCAAGAGTGCCCTGGGCCCATTAAGTGACGAGACATTTGTTCCCTCTCGTACCATTTTGAAATTATTATTGGCATATAGTCCCAATTTATTGATATGCAGTCATTTTCTTAATTAAATATATGCTACACCTACCTAGAGAGAAGAATTGCATAATATTATAGTTTCCCTTTCAAAAAAAGGTGTTGTTTTTGCGTGGTCCGCCTATTGCGGATTGAACCAAGATTTTTTGTTGTCGGCATTTATTCGTTGCTGTCAGTTGGCGTTCTCACGAAAATACTTTGGTATTTTTTTCAAAGTGGCGAAATAATTCAAGGACAGATCGGAAATTATTGAAAATAAAAAAAAGGAAACGAGAGCAAATGTTTGGCTGTGCGAGACGGAGTAAGACACGATGAGTACTCAACAAAATAACCATACCGTTTGAGGCGAGAAGAAAACCACAATACATCTTGTTATTTTTTTTCGTTCGATATTTGTTTGTTGATTGTTAGTATTCTTTTTGGTACTTATATTGAGTTTTTAATTAATGATAATTATTCTACGTATTTATATTTTTGATATATTGTTATATTAATTGAATGGTATATTTTCATATTTCTTTTGATACCACAATTACATTTATTGCATATTGTAAATACACAAGGAAAAACGACGTTTTGGCCAATACGACGTCTTTCGTCAATTCATATTTGAAATTAACGTATATCTAAGTTCTGTTTTGTTTTGTCTGATGTATGCTGGTTATGATGAAGTAAATATGAAAGTTTTAACTAAGTATGCGTATTGTTCCACGATGAAGTGGTAAATTTTCATTGACGTTTTCCAGGATGGTTGGGCGGCTTCCCTTCTTAGGTGCTCTCGGGGCTGCATCGCTTTCGTTTTCAGGTCCAATTACTGCGTTAGACATCCACGATTTCGCTCGTTAAGAAGCGACCATAGGCGAACCGGGGCATGAAGAGGAACGCGAATCGACATCCAGGTAAGTGGTGAACCACACTGCACGGCCCCGGCCACACACCCCACGACCCCTTCCGGCGAGCTAGCGTATACCGTGTGGCCGGCATAACACCCCCCTAACGGTTATTTCGGCGGATTAGGGAGGGTGAGTTTTCAGAAATTTTTTTTATGTCTGGGATTGCTTCCATAGTCAGCTTCTTCTGGGCTTCTGACTCATGGGGCATGACCTAGCATAATGGCGTCCACAGATGCTATTGCAGCATAACGCCATTGTGCCAGTTACAGGCATATAAGCGCCCTTGATAGATGCAGATTTCAACAGAGAGTCATCAATACAGGAAAAATCCTAGAGCCTATATTAAACCAACATCATCGTGAAAAAATATATAGCATAAGATTTGAAAATAAAACAAATTTGTTATAAAAAAATGTCTTTTTATTTAATTTATAATACATCATTAGCATTTATCCAAGAATTATGTTCTCGTGAGAACCCCAACCATTTAACATAAACTTTATCACCGCTCTTTTTGGCTCCATAAAGCTGGCGGACCCAAATTGGCAGAACCAAAAAATTTTGTTTGCATAATTTATTGCTATTTAATTGCTAATTAATTACCGTGTTAAAAAATTTATTGCTCTTTTTATTAAACAATTGCAACGGTTCAGCTACCTTGATATCAAGCTGGCTGGACCATTGAAGAACCATGTAAAGAACCAAATAAAAATTGTATCATTATTTATTGCTAATTAATTGCCAATTAATTACCGTGTTAAAGGATTGTCTACTCCTTTTTTTAAACAATTACAATGGTTCAGCTACCTTGATATCAAGCTGGCTGGACCACTGAAAAACCATGAAAAGAACCGAATAAAAATTGTAACATTATTTAATGCTAATTAATTGCTAATTAGTTTCATGTGTTGTGTTTAGAGCAGCATTAATTAAACGTCTTGAGATTAATTTAAGACGCAATCTTAATATCAACCTGGAACCGAGAGCTGGCAACATTTTTAAACTAACCATTTAAGTCTAAATTTTAGAACTCAAGTAATAACTGTATTTTGATAATTTTCATTTTGTGTTCTCTCATAAAATTGACTTCTCTTCCTTGCCGTGCTAGAGAACACACGCTACTGTAACCGCGAGTAAACTTTTTGTATTAGGAAATTAAATTAAAATATTATAACGTAGTGAAGTTCTAGTGGTTTTTATTTCTTTAGACCCGATCCAGAAAAACTTACTTTTCAAAACCCTTTTTCTTAACTTTTAACTTGCTTAAAAAACAGTTGAATACGTTGTATCGTTTTGGAGAACGGTACAGTTTTATCGAAAAGGTTTGGCGCAAAAGATCAAGCCAGGTAAGATTAACCCATAACTATAGTCGTGGGTCCAACCTATCTTTCGAAATGTCAAAAAGTGTGGGACTCTTTGCCTATATTCTTATTTAAACACCGGAACTTTTCGTTAGCGCTCCACGCTTTTTACATATCGAAAAGTAGGTTGTTTCCATATACTAGCTGGAGCAATAAAAACTTTACATTCAAAATAATTTTTTTTACTTTTTAGTTCATTTCAAAATAATACTGCATTTTTAGTTTTTTTAAACTATATTTTTTATTTTCTACTTTTTGTTCTATCATATGTCTTCTGTCATTTTGTAGGGACCACTATATTAGATTTAAAATGACGTCACACAGCTTACTGTACTGTATACTTGTCACATCCTTTCATTTGATACCCATATTGAGGGGATTGTAAATAAAAAAGTAGTCCGCCATTTTCTGTTGACCGCCATTTTGAATTATCAAAATTTGACGCCAGAACGGTGGTTTGTACCCCTAGAAACCCTCCGATAACGATATTCAGAACATATTTGCAAAATTCGTCTTCCATATTGGTGCCGCCATTTTGAATTTTCAAATTTTGACCACAGATTCGTCATTTGTACTCATAAAAACCCCCGGTACCGATTTTCAATAGAATCGTAACACAATTGCAAAATTCGATCTTGGAACCGCCATCTTGATTTTTTTACAAAGTGGTCAGATTGCTTTGTCACACGAACTATGCATATGGGCAAAATTTGAAGTTGATTGGTTATATGGAGGTGGGTCAAAATCAAGTTACAAGATCTGTATACAACATACATACAGGTGAAGCTAATATAAAGCGTATAAAAGTACACGCTCAAAGTAAGCTGTCAGTCGTTTTGTATGTCAGTTTTGCCGCCAAAAATCCACACAATCGATTATTTCCTCTGTTTCTCATTCAATTCCCTGAAACTGCGTTTGTGTCTATCGTAGCCTACTCAGCTCTACGTTGCTGCTCACAAAAATATTCAAATTTGCTAACGGCTTTTGCAAATTAGAAAAATTAAAATCGCTATAACTTTTTTATTCGTGAATCGATTTAGTTCAAATTCTTTATTACAAAACTATTCTATAAAGAGAAACTTTTCTGACAATTTAAACGAAATCGGTTATAACAAAGTAGAGAGACAATATTTTTCCTATATTACGTTCTTTTAAAATGGTTTTTTTAGGAGGACAAAAATGCATTATGCATTGTCTTTTTTTTAAATTGTAATGATAATGAGCATAATTTTGTTACCTCGTATTTATTGAGCAATTTTAAATCTTGAATCTGGATTAGGAAGATTTTTTTAATTAAAAATACCAGGAATTCCAAAAATCCAGATTCTAAATATACATTGACGAGTGGAAAGAAAGAAAGAAAGAGTGGGGTATTAACTTTTGCGATGGAAATGTTCAGTTTTCGTTAGTATCGATAGCGAACTACTTCGGACTTAGTTTGTAAATATAGACGATAATTTTTATGTGATGCATAGTTTAGTGATGTGAGAGTTATCTGTGTTTCAACATGAACAATAAATGTGACAGTAGACGTGGTCGTCCTGCTACGGTGAATAAGCAAAGTGTTCTTGATCTTCTAGGGCGTCACATTGGAGAAATATTTCATGAGCAATCAGAAGCTTTGGTGTGCAAAACTCACCCGATCTGGAAAACATTGGCACGAGAGTTCCAGAACTGCATTTTGGCATCAACTATTTACACTTATGCGTGTGAATTTAGAAAAGAACTAAAAACAAATCAAGATGAGGATGATGAAGCGAACGACGGGCATCTGTCGCTCCAGAACGACGCGAATTCGACCATTAGTAATTCTTCGTTATCATTCGAAAAGGATATATACCTTGAGATCCCGTTAGCTAAAAGTGAGTTCATGGAATTGACGGAAAAGTACAAGAAAAAATGCTCTATCCGTAGAGGAGGGTACCGAGCTGCGGTACGATTCAAACCCGGACAGTATACCGACAAGATTTTCGGTGAAATCGTCGCTGAAACGTCTTTGCACTGTGCATTCAAAATCTAAACAACGTACGTATCACTAAATTACGAAACTGGAAACATAAAAGGTTGCTATTTTGAAATTATTAGTTGTTATTGAATAAAAATGATACTTATAATTCAATTGTATTTTGTAGCGGAGTGCAAATGTGGATATTTTCTACAAGTCAACATCAACTTTGATAAGGATCCAAAGCAAGTTGTTCTCGATTGTACCATCACACTGGGTTCTTTGAAGGACTGTGGTAAGCTCTGGCTACGAGATATGAAAAGGAGACAAGTCGCGGAAATGTTACAACATAAACCAGTTGAAAAGTATCGCGCCGAATTGGCGAGCAAACTAATGGTGCCGGGAGAGACAGAACCGCCAAATTTGCATTCCGCACAGGTTTTAAGGCAAGCGAAGTATCAACTGGCTAAAGAAAAATACATCGACGAGGATCCAATGAAGGCACTTGAAATAATGGCAAACAGTGGATACGAGAGTGAAATTCCGGTTTTTTGCCTCAAACCGTTTTTTATTATTTATTGGATTACTCCACAACTTCAGCTTTTCCGGGAGTTCTGCAACAAACTGGGGAGTTATGTGACTCTTGATGCTTCAGGAGGTTTTACAAAAACTATTAAAAAATTGTACGATAGGCCTTCTGGGCCTACATTTTTGTACGACATGAAGATGAACTGCTCTGCTGGACAATTTTCTACAGCCCAGATGTTATCAGAAAGTCATGATACAGACAAAATCTTTTTCTTCTTGATGACGCAAGCTCGAATCGCTGGCTGTATTCCGAAGGAAGTCGTCACAGACATGTCTCGGGCACTGATGAACGCTGTAACGCAAGCGTATACGCAATTCAATTCTGTGGAAGATTACGCCGATTGATTGTTCGAGATTTCTGGCCCACTTCCTGCCATCTATATACGATTGGACAACGCACACTTCATCCATTTGTACTCGAATTTATTTAAACAGAAGCCCCGTGAACTACGGAAATTTTACCTGGGCGCCATCGGGCAACTCGTCATATGCCGCACAAAATCAGCTGCCAAAGAAATAGTCAAATGTATTTTGACACTTGCCTTTAGCGAAAAGTATGGAAAACTTTCTAACGGACTTAAATCCACGGCTCAAAAGGCAGAGGAAAAGTTAGAAGCTTTGATAACAGGTATGAGTTGAATTTTTCGACTTCCTGTAAGTTGTTGACTAATGCTAAAAATAATTAATTATTCAAATTGAATTTTGATTTTTCAGAAAACGACGAGCTTGACCAAATCATAAAAAAGGTGCATGGCACAGATGAGGTTGACGTAGACATTGATGACGAGTTTCAACAAAATTTGCAGGCGCAGATAGAGAAATTAGAAGAAAGTGCCAAACTCACGGAAAACAAGTGGTCTGCTTGGGGTGCTACTATCAAAGAAGAAGTAATCAACGATTCAAAACAGCAAACAGGAACAAAGATCAGTCCCTACTACTTGCCAAATCTAGGGAACTACTTGTTGAAGCATTTGGCACTTCTTCCAATCTGGTCCTGCATTCGTCGAGACGATTTTGGATATGGAAGAATACCTGCAACATCTTCAGCAAGTGAATGCGGATTTAAAGTGCTGAAAACGGATGTTTTTCCTGACCTTCCATATAGAGTCGATCATTTTGTCCATGAACATATTAAATATCTTAAGGGCAAAATGAACATCGTTGAAGCTAAACCACGTAATTACTCGGAACCGGAAACTAAAGGTGAAAGCAATACTACAATTTGTCACTAAATTTATAACATAATAAAAAACCGTAGAAAACGAAAATAAATTATTGTTCTATTTTTCAGAACCTGCAGAAAGAACGATTGACTCGAGCAGCGTGACAATGTCTACTAATGATTGCCCAGCATGCATAAATGAGTTGCCATTTCCTAGAACGTGTGCCATGCCTAAATGTAAAGCGGGAATCCATCATATGAAAGAATGCTCTTATCCACTAAATGTGGGTGGTGCTGATGAGGGATATAATCAGAAAAAAATTTGCCGAAGCTGCCACTTTAAAAAATCTGTCGATGAAACAACGAAATGTATTGTCCTATTCTTTTGTAATTTTTGTAACATGAAGTAAATTGGTTTGTTGCAGGTACTCCACGCGATAAACCATCTTTATCCAGTTCGAGTCTAAATGATTGCGGTGATGATGATGGAAGAGATGGCCATGATGGTGATGAAAATTTTGATGATGATAATAACAATATGCCAGTCGCATCTACAAAAAAAGTACAAGCAAACAGAGACATCGAAAACTGGAAAGGAAAAGTTGGAAAGTCTAAGTCGAAAGCGCTATATCTGGGAGATCGAAAAGAATTGCTGAAAGATGCGATTCAATTCGGAAAAAGTCATAAAATTGTTGTTTTAAAAAACGGTAACAATTTTTCGACAAGACCAATAAAGATAAATAGCGAGAAAATCTACATTGCAAATACTTGCGCTTTCGACAGCGTTGCACAATTATTGTATGTATCGATTTGTGACGATGCCAACTTGAGAAGCAAGGTACTACAACAATCATTATGTACTTCAATAGTATTCAAAGATATTTTGATTTTCATTTAGAAAATTTAAGTATATTGCAAATTTGTACAATGCGCTTATTTGATTGATTTCAGATCGTGGATTACGATGACAAATTTTTTAAATTTCTTTTGGAACTTTACGAAAAGGGAATTGTGACTAACACAAAAGACGGCACATATAAAAAAAGGGCAGAAATTTTGATGGACATTTGTGATTTACCGATGATGAGAGAAAAATCTGAAAAGTTCGGAATACAAGCGGCGGCAAATTTCAACTGTACATGAAATCAAGAGATGCTCGAAGGTAGACTGTATACATGCATGCATAATGCATTTTTGTCCTCCTAAAAAAACCATTTTAAAAGAACGTAATATAGGAAAAATTGTCTCTCTACTTTGTTATAACCGATTTCGTTTAAATTGTCAGAAAAGTTTCTCTTTATAGAATAGTTTTGTAATAAAGAATTTGAACTAAATCGATTCACGAATAAAAAAGTTATAGCGATTTTAATTTTTCTAATTTGCAAAAGCCGTTAGCAAATTTGAATATTTTTGTGAGCAGCAACGTAGAGCTGAGTAGGCTACGATAGACACAAACGCAGTTTCAGGGAATTGAATGAGAAACAGAGGAAATAATCGATTGTGTGGATTTTTGGCGGCAAAACTGACATACAAAACGACTGACAGCTTACTTTGAGCGTGCACTTTTATACGCTTTATATTAGCTTGACCTGTATGTATGTATGTATACAGATTTTGTAACTTGATTTTGACCCACCTCCATATAACCAATCAACTTCAAATTTTGCCCATATGCATAGTTCGTGTGACAAAGCAATCTGACCACTTTGTAAAAAAATCAAGATGGCGGTTCCAAGATCGAATTTTGCAATTGTGTTACGATTCTATTGAAAATCGGTACCGGGGGTTTTTATGAGTACAAATGACGAATCTGTGGTCAAAATTTGAAAATTCAAAATGGCGGCACCAATATGGAAGACGAATTTTGCAAATATGTTCTGAATATCGTTATCGGAGGGTTTCTAGGGGTACAAACCACCGTTCTGGCGTCAAATTTTGATAATTCAAAATGGCGGTCAACAGAAAATGGCGGACTACTTTTTTATTTACAATCCCCTCAATATGGGTATCAAATGAAAGGATGTGACAAGTAAACTACGATTAGCTGTGTTGCATCATTCCAAGTTCAAAATGGTGGCCAAGACGAAATAGCGGATTGCATTATTTTACAACGCGCTCAGTATATGGGTATCAAATGAAAGGATACGACAAGTAGAATACTAATAGCTGTGTAGCGTCATTCCAAATTAAAAATTTCGACCGACACAAAATGGCAGTTTACCCTTTTCTTTACAACACATCAGGTATGGGTATCAAACGATAGTATATGACGAGAATAGTACAGTAAGCTGTGTGACGTCATTTTAAATCTAATATAGTGGTCCCTACAAAATGACAGAAGACATATGATAGAACAAAAAGTAGAAAATAAAAAATATAGTTTAAAAAAACTAAAAATGCAGTATTATTTTGAAATGAACTAAAAAGTAAAAAAAATTATTTTGAATGTAAAGTTTTTATTGCTCCAGCTAGTATATGGAAACAACCTACTTTTCGATATGTAAAAAGCGTGGAGCGCTAACGAAAAGTTCCGGTGTTTAAATAAGAATATAGGCAAAGAGTCCCACACTTTTTGACATTTCGAAAGATAGGTTGGACCCACGACTATAGTTATGGGTTAATCTTACCTGGCTTGATCTTTTGCGCCAAACCTTTTCGATAAAACTGTACCGTTCTCCAAAACGATACAACGTATTCAACTGTTTTTTAAGCAAGTTAAAAGTTAAGAAAAAGGGTTTTGAAAAGTAAGTTTTTCTGGATCGGGTCTAAAGAAATAAAAACCACTAGAACTTCACTACGTTATAATATTTTAATTTAATTTCCTAATACAAAAAGTTTACTCGCGGTTACAGTAGCGTGTGTTCTCTAGCACGGCAAGGAAGAGAAGTCAATTTTATGAGAGAACACAAAATGAAAATTATCAAAATACAGTTATTACTTGAGTTCTAAAATTTAGACTTAAATGGTTAGTTTAAAAATGTTGCCAGCTCTCGGTTCCAGGTTGATATTAAGATTGCGTCTTAAATTAAGCTCAAGACGTTTAATTAATGCTGCTCTAAACACAACACATGAAACTAATTAGCAATTAATTAGCATTAAATAATGTTACAATTTTTATTCGGTTCTTTTCATGGTTTTTCAGTGGTCCAGCCAGCTTGATATCAAGATAGCTGAACCATTGTAATTGTTTAAAAAAAGGAGTAGACAATCCTTTAACACGGTAATTAATTGGCAATTAGCAATAAATAATGATACAATTTTTATTTGGTTCTTTACATGGTTCTTCAATGGTCCAGCCAGCTTGATATCAAGGTAGCTGAACCGTTGCAATTGTTTAATAAAAAGAGCAATAAATTTTTTAACACGGTAATTAATTAGCAATTAAATAGCAATAAATTATGCAAAAAAAATTTTTTGGTTCTGCCAATTTGGGTCCGCCAGCTTTATGGAGCCGCTCTTTTTCAATATTTTTTCAACTAGGTAGAGATCTGAATGTTTAACTTTCTGCAATTCTTTTTCATAGAATCCGCCTTTAATGGGGTTGCCCTTGTAGTCCTCAAGTTGATATGTCGGTGGATTAGTCAGTTGAACCTTGGAGATTTTAAAGATTTCAGTTGTCCAGTTTGGTGTGTAGCCTTTTTCAAATAGATGTTTATATTTGCTTATACGGACGCGGTCTCCTATTTTATATGCAGATGAAGGGGCAATTTTGATGTGATTATAGGCTGTAGCAAGAAGTAGCTTTTCATTTGTCCTATTAACATCACCGGGGCTCATTTTGATTGTTCGGTGTTTTTTTGCATTGTATTGTGATAGCAGTTTTTTCACCATAAAAATCCATTTGTAGGATCCATTCATGCTAAATTCCTTCCACATCATGCTCTTTAAAGTTCGGTTGAATCTTTCCACTATTGATGCCTTAAGCGATGTATATGTTGAGTAGTGGTTGATTTTATACTTGCTCATTAGCTTTTGAATGTGAGAGTTGTAGAATTCCTTACCATCATCCGTTTGCAAATTGTTAGGTGTGCGTCCATCCTTAAAAATTAATTGCATCGCTTCTGCGACTTCTGGACCAGCTTTTCTTTTAATTGGTACAGCCCAGGCATATTTAGAAAATGCATCAATTACAGTCAGTAAGTAGCGGAATCCTTTGTTCACATGTTTATATGCATCCATTTCCACCAAGTCAGCCTGCCACAAATCATCCAGACCTTTAATGATAACTCTCCGCCTAGTAAAATTTCGACGAGCAGGTCTGTGGAGCTCATTTACTACTTGCCTCTTACTCAAAGGTACCATTTTCAGCCTTCTTATTAATTACGTGTGTGAATATATAATTTTCAATCTTCACAATTTCACGATAAATGAACATCATTAGGTTCTCTACTGCTTTGTCAGTACTTTCCCGTATTTCTTCATCGACATAGTTTTTGGTTGCAGCGTCAGCATTTTCTTTTGGATCACCTAGGTTTTTGATTCTTTTCAAGGCAAGATCATAGTCACCATCTTATGTTAAATTGAAACCGTTTCCTTTTGGTCCAGCGGGACCGTCTTTTCCAGGAATTCCGGGTGGGCCACGTTCACCCACTGCTCTAAATTTTTGCCGTTTATAAGATCGACCAAACTTGTCAACGCTCATTTCCGAAATGTTAATAGTTTTATGTGGGTGGGAATATTTATACTATAATGCCAGCTTCCCGCAACTCCTCAAGGACTGACACTATTTCATTACTATGGCTATTATTTCCAGCTTGCTGCGATGCTATCAATATTCGGAGCCTATCAACTAGCTCATTGGGGTCATCCCAATATATGTAATCGATATTTTTCTTTGGAATTTGCATTATTCTCGTTCCAGTATGAGGAGTGTGAATCAACTTTTTTATTATGTTTCTATATTTGAAGCTATTTGTTCCTTTTATTTGCCGGTTTTCCTTAAAATCACGTCTGTCGACGCATGTATCATTTATAATTTTTTGATAATTGGACAAGTCTTCTTTTGAGTAGCCTCGAGGCTTTTTCATAAAAATTAAGTCAGCTAGACCTTCAGTTATCTTATACTGCTTACCATCTATAAGAAAGTATTCTTTATCAACTTTTAATCTTGAATTACCAATATTCCACATATCGTTCTTATAGTACGCTCCATACGTTTTATCAATTATCGTGCTATTATTTTCCAGTAGTTGTTTATATTTGTTTAGTATCTGGTCTGCAGACTCTAATTTTGGTTCTTTTGTAGGTGTAACAAACTGATCATCATCATCATCATCATCATCATCCTCAGAATAACTCGGTGGCTCTAGCTTTAAGTATTTACGTGGTGGTGGTGGTGGTGTGTATGCTTCTTCATTGCCCTCTTGCTTAATTTCATCTTCTTCTTCTTTTGGTTCAAGTTTCACTGATGCTGCTGTTGTTGTGAGCTTTTTCAGCGTGTTGGTTATAGGTTTAAATGTTTCCTCTAATTGAGCTTCAGATTCAATTTTACCAGTCTTGAGAGCTTTATATTTTCTTCGTATAGCCTCACGAGTCTTTATAATATCCTTCATCAATTTTTCATTCATGTTGCTACACAGGTGGTTACAGCTACAATGATATACAGCTATGCTAATAAGCATTTATATAGATCCTGACAGGTCAGTCAACCAGATAGATCAGCCAGACAGACCAGCCAGACAGATCAGCCAGACAGACCAGCCAGACAGACCAGCCAGACAGACAGACCAGCTAGACAGACCAGCCAGACAGACCAGCCAGACAGATCAGCCAGACAGACCAGCCAGCCAGACAGACCAGCCAGACAGACCAGCCAGACAGATAAGCCAGCCAGAAAGACCAGCCAGACAGACCAGCCAGACAGACCAGCCAGACAGACCAGCCAGACAGACCAGCCAGACAGAGCTGATAGACCTGGTCAGCTGATTAGGTTGACTCCTTCATAGGCTCATGAAAGCATCAAAGCCTTTTCGATATCGGCCTTTACCCATGGGGCTGTCCTTATCAATTACTAAGAATCCATATTTGTCTTTCCAACATTTTGCACACGCTTTTCTAAACTTTGCGAATTCCATATCACTATTTACATGATCATTGTACACATGCTTCAGGTTCAAATCATCTTGTTTGAATATGATCAGAAAGTTTGCATTTTCTCGGATTAGATGCTTTGGTATATGAGTATATGTCTGGCAGAGGTAAAAGCTGTCAACGTCGTTATGTCTCCCCATACAAAAGTAGGCTCTAATATTATTTTGTTTATCGCAGGCTACGTCATCAAAGATGAAAATTGAATTTGGTTGTTAGAAAATGTATAATAGCCCAAACCTGATATGTGAGCTACAACTTCTCCTTAATACTCGTATTTCGGCTGACTTAGCGACTTTGAGTAAATGTATATATTCTCGAATCGCAGACCGTTAGGATGCTCCAGTAAACTTAGCATAACATTTGTCTTGCCGCAATTTGACGGTCCAACAATAATCCCTCGTATACTGTTTGGCAGCAGCACCCCATGCTTCTTTGATGTACTTGTAATTTCCACATCAGTATTTCTAACTGGTAGACATGCTTGTTGCTTGATAAACTTCATGTTGTACACTAACACAATCCCTATAAATACCCGTACTTTTATAGATTTTTATCAGTCTTGCTGTAAAGCTATAAAATGATTGACCATAGCGAGAAACGCATCATTCATCGAAAAGCTGCCAAGGGGAGAGGACTGTTAAACACTGTTATAAATAAGTTACCGCTTGAGCTTCATCAACCGGGATATCAATACTGTGGTCCAGGAACAAAGTTAGCTAAAAGACTAGCTCGCGGTGATCCTGGTATCAACCCACTAGACGCAGCCTGCAAACAGCATGATATTGCATATCGAGATCATAAGGACTTAAGCGACCGACATATAGCTGACCGTATTTTAGAAGAAAAAGCCTGGCAACGAGTAGCATCTAAAGACGCTAGCTTTGCAGAACGTGCTAACGCGCTATTAGTAACAAACGCCATGAAACCTAAAATAAAAGTTGGAATGGGTGTCAAAGCAAAAATTACCTGCTCGAAGAAGAAGAAGAATACGTTACGTCCATCATTCCGCGAAGCTGTACGTAATGCTAGAAAAGTGTTAAAGCTGAAAAAGCCGAAAGATCTGTTGGAAGCTACTAAAATTGCTCTAAGTGCTGCAAAGAATGTTATTAAGGGGAAGAAAAAATCATACACTACACCTAGAGTGATACCAGTGCCTAAAGTAGGTGGAGTTTTACCGTTCCTCATTCCACTTTTTGCAGGTCTTTCAGCCGTTGGAGCGCTATCTGGAGGTGCAGCAGGCATAGCTAAAGCTGTAAACGCTGCAAGCGGCGCACGTCGGGAGCTTCAGGAAGCGAAACGTCATAATGAGACAATGGAAGCTATAGCGCTAGGAAAACATGGGCAAGGATTATTTCTAAAGCCATATAGGAAAGGACTGGGACTTTTTCTCAACCCCCAACCAAAAAACTAATAAAGTCGCTACCCAAAAGAGCACTCAATGAAAATGATCTGCGTAAATATGCACAGAATATAGCATACTTTAGAGGAGTATTTATGCGCGATCAATTACCTAGAAAACCATGGGGAAATGAGAGCGGAATTATAAATCTAGATGTTTCATCTGGACCTGGAACGCATTGGGTAGCGTATAAGAAGAATGGAGATATCATAAATTACTTTGATAGTTTTGGAAATCTGCAGCCACCGCGGGAAGTTGTAAATTATTTGGGAGATGCAGTCACATACAACTATACAGCTCATCAAAATTTCAACTCAGTGATTTGCGGACACTTATGCTTAGAATTCTTACATAATATATAAATAACGGTCTTCAAGTGCAAACATAGACATTTCATATCAAGTAGCCATGTCGATAACACTCTCTCTTACTGGTAATGCATCGGTTCTCACCGCTGTATACTTTCCCCCATTGGAATTAGCTGGAGACTACGTTTGCGGATTAATTGATTTTCAAACATACAATTCTATACCGAATATTGATGACAGCAATAACTTAATGCATGTGGGTGATGCATGTATCGAAATACCTGTTGGATCATACGAGATTGATGACATAGCAGCTTCAGTACAGCAAAGCTTAAATAAGAGCAGCAGCAGCAGCAAGGCAACAGTCTTAATAAGGGCAAACAATAATACCTTGAAGAGTGAAATAAAAGCTACTGAAGTTATACATTTTGATAAAGAGCGATCTATCGCACCGCTGTTGGGATTTGGGAAACGTGTACTGGAAGCAAATATATTACATACATCAGATCTACCCGTCAACATTATAAAAGTTAATACTATAAGGGTTGAATGTAACATCATATCAGGCTCATACATCAACAATAAACAGGTGCATATGGGGCCGGGCTATAAAATAGTAGAGGTTCCAGCGAATGTGATCTATTTACCGGTGAAAGTCAAACGTGTTAGTTCGCCCACACCAAAGCTAGTTGATCAGGACGGAGATTTAATAAATTTTCGAGGTGAAACGATAACTATCAGGCTACATTTAAAGCCGCAGAATGATAGTCTACGGGAGCAACAGCAGCAATAAGCATATAAATAGGATGAACTTCATGGAAAACATTAGTCAACCGGCAACCTTGAAGCGAGCAAGACGTCAACTGAGAGCTGATAATATACAATTTCTAAAATCAATAGGACTAAATTTGAAGCAATGAATAACATCTTGGATATTACTGAAGGCACAAGCCATGATAATAGCATAACAAAAATTGACTACCACACTTACTCATCGTTCGCCTCTTCATTTAAAAATAGTGATGAAACCCGCATTCCAGTGCAAAACCAAGACCTGTATATCCTCCCAGCTGAAAGTTTCATATACATTGAGGGAACAGTAACTAAACCTGACGGAACAATATCCAGCACTGCAGGGCTAGTAAATAATGCTATAGCGTTTCTCTTTGAGGAAATTCGCTATGAAATCAATGGTGTAGAAATTGATAGAACTCGAAATCTTGGAATAGCAACAGCACTAAAAAATTACATATCATTAAACCCAAATGAGAGTCGCATGTTATACAACGCTAGTTGGTCGCCGGATAAATCAATTACATCCCCCCATGGATTCTTCAATTTCTGCATCCCTCTAAAAACATTGCTGGGCTTTGCTGAAGATTACAATAAAATTATCGCCAACGCTAAACATGAACTCATATTAATACGAAGCAGGATGGATGAAGATGCGGTCATATCACCGACAGATGATGTAAACATCTCAATCTCGAAACTTCAGTGGCGCATTCCCCATGTTAATGTGGCCGATCATGAGAAAATTGCTTTATATAAAATCATTGAAAGCGGTCGTGAAATACAAATGCCATTTAGGAGCTGGGACATATACGAGTACCCCACGCTACCAGCAACGACTCATCACACGTGGTCTGTCAAAACGTCATCGCAGATGGAAAAGCACCGATATGTCATACTAGCTCTCCAAACAAATCGTAAAAATGATAAAACCAAGGATGCCAGTAAATTTGACCACTGCAAGCTGACAGATGTTAAAGTACACTTGAATTCGGAATCATACCCATATGATGACCTGAACTTGAAATTTGATGCTCATAAATACGCTCTCTTATATGATATGTACATAAAATTCCAAACTTCATACTATGGACTTCAGTTGCAGCCACTACTCTCAAGGGAAGAGTTTATGCGTGATGCTCCGATCGTAGTCATTGATTGCTCTCGGCAAAACGAAACCATTAAAACAGGTCCTGTGGATATAAGGTTGGAATTCAAAACATCGGAAAACGTTCCCACTAACACAACAGCATACTGTTTATTGCTACATGATCGAATAGTGGAATATACACCTCTAACCAACGAAGTCAGGAAAATTGCTTGAAATGAATATCATTATCATCGACATTCAAGGATTCAAATTACAAAACAATCAATTTATTTTCAAAGAAGTGGCCATATTAAATTGTGAAAATCAAGTGCAGCACTACATATTCCAACCACCATTTGCACATAAACAACTAACTCGACCTGAAATTCATCCCTTAAGTGGGTGAAATAGGGTTTATCCAAACCGCTGGAGCTATAGGGTTGAAATTTTAACAGTGCATCCCTATAATGACGTGGACATCCACTAGAGAGCGATTTTTCGAAATTCATCCCCTAAGGGTGTGAAATGGGCTTTTTACAAACCGCTAAAGCTATAGGGCTGAAATTTTGACAGTGCATCTCTATAATGGCGTGGACATCCACTAAGAAGCGATTTTTCGAAATTCATCCCCTAAGGGGGTGAAATGGGGGTTACCCACACCGCTTGAGCTATAGGGCTGAAATTTTGACAGTGCATCCCTATAATGGCGTGAACATCCACTAAGAAGCGATTTTTCAAAATTCATCCCCTAAGGGTGTGAAATGGGGTTTTTACAAACCGCTAAAGCTATAGGGCTGAAATTTGGACAGTGCATCCCTATAATGACGTTTACATCCACTAAAGAGCGATTTTTCGAAATTCATCCCCTAAGGGTGTGAAATAGGGTTTTTACAAACCGCTAAAGCTATAGGGCTGAAGTTTGGACAGTGCATCCCTATAATGGAGTGGACATCCACTATAAAGCGATTTTTCGAAATTCATCCCTTAAGCGGGTGAAATAGGGTTTATCCAAACTGCTGGAGCTATAGGGTTGAAATTTTAACAGTGCTTCCCTATAATGACGTGGACATCCACTAAAGAGCGATTTTTCGAAATTCATCCCCTAAGGGTGTGAAATGGGGTTTTTACAAACCGCTAAAGCTATAGGGCTGAAATTTTGACAGTGCATCCCTATAACGGCGTGGACATCCACTAAGAAGCGATTTTAATATTCATTTGTGATTGCTTCATAATTTCTTACATCCACGTAAATAGGCGAACAAACTTAACGAACGTTCGTCAAACCCTAAAATGTCACTTTTCTTGATGACATATACATGCCAATCTCTGCTTCAAAACTTGCAGATTTGTTGAACAGAGGTGATATTCGCAGCAATTTGTTTACCATATTTATTAAAAAAATGCACTATAATAAACCCTTTTTAGGGATAATAACAGCTGACTTTTTTGTTGGTTTTTTTTTAAGGAAAACATTGCACATAATAAACAGTTTTTAAAGGCGTTGCAAGGCACGCGGGTTTTATGCTAGTTTTATTATAAAAATGCTCCTTGCTAGGTAAACTATTACATTCCAACTTGTCCCAGCCATCGATGAAGTCATATGGGAAAACTCCTTTGCGCGTGAGAAGGTTGAAGCTTTCATCATCCAGGTGTTGCCATTGAGCTTTAGTAATTATTAATTTTTCCTTAGGCAGCAATCCGGCTAATTTATCCAAAGATTCATCCATAAATCTATAGGAGTCGATGAATCTCAGCTTGATGGAGCTATTTTCAATGTGTTTGGTAAATGAAATGTACCGCTCTTTGTTTAACGGTAAAAGATCCACTTTTCCTGGTATGGTTAGTGCTACATCCTTGATTATGAAATGCGCATCATATCCTGATAAATTGTGGAAAATGACTGGGATGTTGCGACAATCATTATAATTGATGTTGCAGCTGTTGTGTGCAGGTCCACGATATTTACCTGTGAGGTGGCAATGATCTCTCACTCTAGTTTCACCAAGCACAAAGGGTTTCTCGCATATATGGCAGCATGGTTGGTTATATTGTATGCACTTTTCCCGCACTGATAAGGGTACTAGCGGTTTTATATCTTTTATTTTCTCTTCAGCTATATTTGCTATTTCCTGCAACTGCAATGTAAACCACTGAAGACACGTTTTTCCACGATTTGATCGGTAAAATGATAAAGAGTCATCGTAGTAGCAGTGAAAATATAATCCAATACTATGAACTTCATGTTCTTGAATTTTTCTCGTCTTATCACCATTACTACCACCATCGGTAACAGGTATCAATACCGACTCCAAATCTGCATATACTGTAAATGGCACTGGATTCTTATAATTATAATTTTTAAAAGTGATAAATTTCTCCTTGTGAAAAGCAACTTTACAGTCATTCACCTTTTCACACTCAGACACATGCGCTGCGAGCATTTCTTCAGTATAAAAATAAAATAAACATCTATCGCAGATATATTTTTTATGTTCGTTTTTAGACGTCTGCCTGCTCACCAAACGTGATAAGTCTTTAATCCAGCAGAAATGATAAACAATATCACTATCACCGTCACTATCATCACCATCCTCACTGCAGTCATAATTTGACTTTATCATTAGCAGGTTGATGTGTTTATCCAATTTCTTCTTCGTTAAGTAAGCTGGAACAGTCGTGTATTCATTTGTCTTTTCCTTTTCCAGTATGAAAACATTAATCGATAATCCATTGTTTGCTTCAAATGTTTTTATTTGACTCAGTGTAACTGGAAGAGTAGTACAGCTCAAGTTTAGCACATTGTTGTAGTGCGGGTACTTTGATGTTCTATAAGCATGATCCCCGTGCTCTACTGGATACAAAGCTGAGACCACTGCCCACGCAAAGCATGCATTATCATTATTCCTCACATTTACGCATGCCTGTTTTGCTGCGATGCTTTGTGGCAATTTTATATAGGACTAGCATAAAACCCGCGTGCCTT
The DNA here is from genome assembly GCA_949987705.1 of Thereva unica. Taxonomy (NCBI): domain Eukaryota; kingdom Metazoa; phylum Arthropoda; class Insecta; order Diptera; family Therevidae; genus Thereva; species Thereva unica. The sequence goes on along the minus strand of OX465282.1, from coordinate 47,703,647 downwards.
GCAACGCCTTTAAAAACTGTTTATTATGTGCGATGTTTTCCTTAAAAAAAAACCAACAAAAAAGTCAGCTGTTATTATCCCTAAAAAGGGTTTATTATAGTGCATTTTTTTAATAAATATGGTAAACAAATTACTGCGAATATCACCTCTCCTCAACAAATCTGCAAGTTTTAAAGTAGATTGGCATGTATATGTCATCAAGAAAAGTGACATTTTAGGGTTTGACGAACGTTCGTTAAGTATGTTCGCCTATTTACGTGGATGTAAGAAATTATGAAGCAATCACAAATGAATATTAAATAAAGTGAATTTCGAGTCATTCATTTCTACGTGATTATAGGGATGCACTGTCAAAATTTCAGCCCTTCAGCTTCAGAGGTTTGGGTTAACCCCATTTCATCCCCTTAGGGGATGAATTTCGAATACTCGCCTCTTAGTGGATGTCCATGTCATTATAGGGATGCACTGTCCAAATTTCAACCCTGTAGTTCCAGTAGTTTGGTAAACCAAATTTGACCCCTTTAGGGGATGAATTTCGAAAAATCGCTTCTTAGTAAATGTCCACGATGCACTGTCAAAATTTCAGCCGTTTAGCTCCAGCGGTTTGGCTTAACCCCATTTAACCCCCTTAGGGGATAAATTTCAATCGTCCCTAAGTGGATGCCCACGTCATTGTAGTGATGCACGGTCAAAATTAGAGCCCTCCAGCTTCAGCGGTGTGGGTTAATCCCATTTCACCCCATTAGGGGATAAATTTCGAAAAATCGCTTCTTAGTGGATGTCCACGTCATTAAGGGGATGCACTGTCAAAATTTCAGCCCTATAGCTCCAGCGGTTTGGATAAACCCCATTTCACCCCCTTAGGGGATGAATTTCGAAAAATCGCTTTATAGTGGATGTCCACTCCATTATAGAGATGCACTGTCCAAATTTCAGCCCTATAGCTTTAGCGGTTTGTAAAAACCCCATTTCACACCCTTAGGGTATGAATTTCGAAAAATCGCTCTTTAGTGGATGTAAACGTCATTATAGGGATGCTCTGTCAAAATTTCAGCCGTATAGCTTTAGAGGTTTGTATAAACCCCATTTCACACCCTTAGGGGATGAATTTCGAAAAATCGCTCTTTAGTGGATGTCCACGTCATTATAGGGATGCACTGTTAAAATTTCAATTCTATAGCTCCAGCGGTTTGGATAAACCCTATTTCACCCCCTTAAGGGATGAATTTCGAAAAATTGCTTTATAGTGGATGTCCACGCCATTATAGAGATGCACTGTCAAAATTTTAGCCCTATAGCTCCAACGGTTTGGATAAACCCCTTTTCACCCCCTTAGGGAATGAATTTCGAAAAATCGCTTTTTAGTGGATGTAAACGTCATTATAGGGGTGCACTGTCAAACTTTCAGCCCTATAACTCCAGCGGTTTGGGTAAACCCGCTTAGGGGATGAATTTCGAAAAATCGCTTCTTAGTGGATGTCCACGCCATTATAGGGATGCACTGTCAAAATTTCAGCCCTATAGCTCCAAAGGTTTGGATAAACCCCATTTCACCCCCTTAGGGGATGAATTTCGAAAAATCGTTTCTTAGTGGATGACCACGCCATTATAGGAATGCATTGTCAAAATTTCAGCCCTATAGCTCCAACGGTTTGGATAAACCCCATTTCACCCCCTTAGGGGATGAATTTCGAAAAATCGCTTCTTAGTGGATGTCCACGCCATTATAGGGATGCACTGTCAAAATTTCAGCCCTATAGCTCCAGCGGTTTGGGTAAACCCCATTTCACCCCCTTAGGGGATGAATTTGGAAAAATCGTTTCTTAGTGGATGTCCACGCCATTATAGGAATGCACTGTCAAAATTTCAGCCCTATAGCTCCAACGGTTTGGATAAACCCCATTCCACCCCCTTAGGGGATGAATTTCGAAAAATCGCTTCTTAGTGGATGTCCACGCCATTATAGGGATGCACTGTCAAAATTTCAGCCCTAAAGCTCCAGCGGTTTGGGTAAACCCCATTTCACCCCCTTAGGGGATGAATTTCGAAAAATCGCTTCTTAGTGGATGTCCACGCCATTATAGGGATGCACTGTCAAAATTTCAGCCCTATAGCTCCAACGGTTTGGATAAACCCCATTTCACCCCTTAGGGGATGAATTTCGAAAAATCGCTTCTTAGTGGATGTCCACGCCATTATAGGGATGCACTGTCAAAATTTCAGCCCTATAGCTCCAGCGGTTTGGGTAAACCCCATTTCACCCCCTTAGGGGATGAATTTCGAAAAATCGCTTCTTAGTGGATGTCCACGCCATTATAGGGATGCACTGTCAAAATTTCAGCCCTATAGCTCCAGCGGTTTGGGTAAACCCCATTTCACCCCCTTAGGGGATGAATTTCGAAAAATCGCTTCTTAGTGGATGTCCACGCCATTATAGGGATGCACTGTCAAAATTTCAGCCCTATAGCTCCAACGGTTTGGATAAGCCCCATTTCACCCCCTTAGGGGATGAATTTCGAAAAATCGCTTCTTAGTGGATGTCCACGCCATTATAGGGATGCACTGTCAAAATTTCAGCCCTTTAGCTCTAGCGGTTTAAGTTGTGCGTTGTCTGTCAGTCAGTTACTTTTTATACAATAGAAAAAAATCCCCTTGCAACTTATTGAACCCCATTTCACCCCCTTCAACCCTTTTGTTCTCTATAAAAAGTAGCCTATGTCCGTCTCCAAGGTCTAAACTATGTCTGTTGCAAATTTCATCAAAATCGGTTTAGTGGTTTAGGCGTGAAAGCGTAACAGACAGACAGACAGACAGACAGACAGACAGACAGACAGACAGACAGACAGACAGACAGACAGAGTTACTTTCGCATTTATAATATTAGTAAGGATGATCCTCTTAATGGTTCGTATTTGTTGATATGCACCATTAAGTTCACTATGGTATGTAAAGCCCAACCGCTATCTCTCTCTTGGAACTCCTCAACCTGGGTCAATAGATCATCCTGCACATTTTTCAAAAACCACTGTTCCAGATCATCGGTGCTCCCAATGGGTGTAGTTTTGGTGTGAAAGTATTTTATGTCGCTTATAATATCACCATCATTAACACCATGCTTAACATACTCGCAGCTTAAAGTCGTTGATGTCTTGATGAAATTGTGCTTCTTTAAAATGTTCTTAACGCGCCGCTCAAACAAAGCATAACCATCCTTTAGAAATTGCTTCACTTCGATGTGCTTTATATCAATGATGACGCCTGTCCTGATTCGTAATGCAAACGCATTATGCAGCTCTTCCCAGCGTACACGAGCACTTCTTTTTTCACTTCTTCCTCCTTCCTGCACACCTGCTCCATGGTGGCTGCTGCCAGCTTTCAACAATACTTGCAAACCTCTTAGTTGCGCAATACAATTTTGATAGTGTTGTTTGGTCCCACTCCGCTTTTCGGCCCTGCATGCTGCTTTTATTTTTTTAATGAATAAACCACACACTTTGGTAATAATTATACTTTGCACAGCGTCTCTGTCCCTTAAGCAATCTGCTGCTTGCTTATTTAGTCCACTCATAATGCTGTGTGTATCCATTTTAAAAGTTTTAATAATTAATAACAAAAAACAAAACGTTTCACTTAGCACTTGTTAAATTCACTGGATGCTCACTGTTAAAATCACAAGTATTAGCAGGAGTAGTAATTAATAACACTTTACTAGTTAACTCGCGGGATGCTCGTTGTAAACTGTGAAAATACTACTGCTACTGCTTCTTTTATAATGCCCGCAATTGCACAACATGAACAAGTTCGATCATGCAAATCTACCTATGTAGCAAATTCCTGACCCTAAGTGTTGTTTACATAGGTGCATGGAACTCATGGACAAGTACAAAATTTACCAACTTCCGGTATCCGGCTGTCTTAGATGGAATTGCATCACCATAGTCACAGACAGACAGACAAATCCCTACCCCTTCCCCCAAAAGTTGTTTACACAGGTGCATGGAATTCAATTTACCAACTTCCGGTCTATAGCTTTCTCACGCAGGTGCAAAAACTGCTGACGTAGCAAATTCCTAGACCCCAAAAGTTGTTTACACAGGTGCATCATGAAAACTTCCACCCCAAAGTTGCATCTATGTGAAATTAACTCATGGACAAGTTCAATCGTGCTTCTAAATTTAGGGTATATAATGAGAACTGTGAAGAAGAACGCTAGCAGTTCAACCCCAATCACCTGGAGATCAACAGCACCAGCCACAGCAACATGGATACAGCAACAGAACTCAAAAGCTTGGAATACTCCCCTTACTTAAGGATGTCCGACATGCAGTTTGGAACCCCATATAAAATAAAATCTGCAAGCAGGCTTGAAACAGCATATGGTGTTCGGATTCGTCTGGAGTTAGAGGAGTACCAACTTTTGCTACCAGCTAGGTACAGTTTACTTTCTGATGCAGCCTTACAAGACATCAACAACTAAGGAAATTTCCACGTAATCAATTCTGGACCGCAGGGGAGGACATTTATTTTTAAGTTTGTACAAATTGATGCCATTCCAGTTAATTATAGTTTTTATACCGATAATTCAAGTGAAATCCCTAATTTTTACAATCCTTACAACAACAACAAAAAGAAGTGAAGTGTCTTGAATAAACAAATAATTGTACGATTTATCAGAATAACACAAAATAATATGTGTACTAATTAACAGGTTATTTATTTGTAGCTATTACTACTACAACAACAACAACAATTCTTTTTAATACCCTATCTTTATTAAATACTAGCATAAAACCCGCGTGCCTTGCAACGCCTTTAAAAACTGTTTATTATGTGCGATGTTTTCCTTAAAAAAAAACCAACAAAAAAGTCAGCTGTTATTATCCCTAAAAAGGGTTTATTATAGTGCATTTTTTTAATAAATATGGTAAACAAATTACTGCGAATATCACCTCTCCTCAACAAATCTGCAAGTTTTAAAGTAGATTGGCATGTATATGTCATCAAGAAAAGTGACATTTTAGGGTTTGACGAACGTTCGTTAAGTATGTTCGCCTATTTACGTGGATGTAAGAAATTATGAAGCAATCACAAATGAATATTAAATAAAGTGAATTTCGAGTCATTCATTTCTACGTGATTATAGGGATGCACTGTCAAAATTTCAGCCCTTCAGCTTCAGAGGTTTGGGTTAACCCCATTTCATCCCCTTAGGGGATGAATTTCGAATACTCGCCTCTTAGTGGATGTCCATGTCATTATAGGGATGCACTGTCCAAATTTCAACCCTGTAGTTCCAGTAGTTTGGTAAACCAAATTTGACCCCTTTAGGGGATGAATTTCGAAAAATCGCTTCTTAGTAAATGTCCACGATGCACTGTCAAAATTTCAGCCGTTTAGCTCCAGCGGTTTGGCTTAACCCCATTTAACCCCCTTAGGGGATAAATTTCAATCGTCCCTAAGTGGATGCCCACGTCATTGTAGTGATGCACGGTCAAAATTAGAGCCCTCCAGCTTCAGCGGTGTGGGTTAATCCCATTTCACCCCATTAGGGGATAAATTTCGAAAAATCGCTTCTTAGTGGATGTCCACGTCATTAAGGGGATGCACTGTCAAAATTTCAGCCCTATAGCTCCAGCGGTTTGGATAAACCCCATTTCACCCCCTTAGGGGATGAATTTCGAAAAATCGCTTTATAGTGGATGTCCACTCCATTATAGAGATGCACTGTCCAAATTTCAGCCCTATAGCTTTAGCGGTTTGTAAAAACCCCATTTCACACCCTTAGGGTATGAATTTCGAAAAATCGCTCTTTAGTGGATGTAAACGTCATTATAGGGATGCTCTGTCAAAATTTCAGCCGTATAGCTTTAGAGGTTTGTATAAACCCCATTTCACACCCTTAGGGGATGAATTTCGAAAAATCGCTCTTTAGTGGATGTCCACGTCATTATAGGGATGCACTGTTAAAATTTCAATTCTATAGCTCCAGCGGTTTGGATAAACCCTATTTCACCCCCTTAAGGGATGAATTTCGAAAAATTGCTTTATAGTGGATGTCCACGCCATTATAGAGATGCACTGTCAAAATTTTAGCCCTATAGCTCCAACGGTTTGGATAAACCCCTTTTCACCCCCTTAGGGAATGAATTTCGAAAAATCGCTTTTTAGTGGATGTAAACGTCATTATAGGGGTGCACTGTCAAACTTTCAGCCCTATAACTCCAGCGGTTTGGGTAAACCCGCTTAGGGGATGAATTTCGAAAAATCGCTTCTTAGTGGATGTCCACGCCATTATAGGGATGCACTGTCAAAATTTCAGCCCTATAGCTCCAAAGGTTTGGATAAACCCCATTTCACCCCCTTAGGGGATGAATTTCGAAAAATCGTTTCTTAGTGGATGACCACGCCATTATAGGAATGCATTGTCAAAATTTCAGCCCTATAGCTCCAACGGTTTGGATAAACCCCATTTCACCCCCTTAGGGGATGAATTTCGAAAAATCGCTTCTTAGTGGATGTCCACGCCATTATAGGGATGCACTGTCAAAATTTCAGCCCTATAGCTCCAGCGGTTTGGGTAAACCCCATTTCACCCCCTTAGGGGATGAATTTCGAAAAATCGTTTCTTAGTGGATGTCCACGCCATTATAGGAATGCACTGTCAAAATTTCAGCCCTATAGCTCCAACGGTTTGGATAAACCCCATTCCACCCCCTTAGGGGATGAATTTCGAAAAATCGCTTCTTAGTGGATGTCCACGCCATTATAGGGATGCACTGTCAAAATTTCAGCCCTAAAGCTCCAGCGGTTTGGGTAAACCCCATTTCACCCCCTTAGGGGATGAATTTCGAAAAATCGCTTCTTAGTGGATGTCCACGCCATTATAGGGATGCACTGTCAAAATTTCAGCCCTATAGCTCCAACGGTTTGGATAAACCCCATTTCACCCCTTAGGGGATGAATTTCGAAAAATCGCTTCTTAGTGGATGTCCACGCCATTATAGGGATGCACTGTCAAAATTTCAGCCCTATAGCTCCAGCGGTTTGGGTAAACCCCATTTCACCCCCTTAGGGGATGAATTTCGAAAAATCGCTTCTTAGTGGATGTCCACGCCATTATAGGGATGCACTGTCAAAATTTCAGCCCTATAGCTCCAGCGGTTTGGGTAAACCCCATTTCACCCCCTTAGGGGATGAATTTCGAAAAATCGCTTCTTAGTGGATGTCCACGCCATTATAGGGATGCACTGTCAAAATTTCAGCCCTATAGCTCCAACGGTTTGGATAAGCCCCATTTCACCCCCTTAGGGGATGAATTTCGAAAAATCGCTTCTTAGTGGATGTCCACGCCATTATAGGGATGCACTGTCAAAATTTCAGCCCTTTAGCTCTAGCGGTTTAAGTTGTGCGTTGTCTGTCAGTCAGTTACTTTTTATACAATAGAAAAAAATCCCCTTGCAACTTATTGAACCCCATTTCACCCCCTTCAACCCTTTTGTTCTCTATAAAAAGTAGCCTATGTCCGTCTCCAAGGTCTAAACTATGTCTGTTGCAAATTTCATCAAAATCGGTTTAGTGGTTTAGGCGTGAAAGCGTAACAGACAGACAGACAGACAGACAGACAGACAGACAGACAGACAGACAGACAGACAGACAGACAGACAGACAGACAGACAGAGTTACTTTCGCATTTATAATATTAGTAAGGATTTCAGCAGTTTGCTCTGTCGTTTAATTTTTTTCTTTTCGGTACTAACTTGCTGATTACATTCACTGATGCACTTTGTTTATCTCAATAAACGTTCGCAGCATGGGAAGACTGAAATTTTCACATCTTTGCTTGATAAGAAACCCGATGTTTTCTTATTTAACCGTCATTAAAATTTATTCGTTGGGTATAATTAGCACTTAAGGTGATCAGTTTAAATAATAGAATTTATCCAATACATTCAGGATTGAATAATTATGGCATAAGTTAGCTGATAATGGGAATCTTCATTGTATTTAGTATGTGATCGAGTTTCTGCGAAGTATTTTTTGCGGCAGCTTTCTGCCACTTCTTAGTGTGTGTAATATTTGTGGTTTGTGAAAAGTATTTTACCTTAAATTTATTGTTTAAAAATATAATATATGCAGCATGTTCAGGATAATAATAATAATAATAATTACATCACAAGTCTGATGAAAATGGGGGCCTTCGCTGCATTGTTACTGCTTATGGGAAATATCTTTTTCAGATATGATTTTTTGATCACTTAGCAATTTTCAAGTTGCGGTTGTTGTAATATCAGCGACTTGAGGTGAGTATTTTCATTAAGAATTCTTTAGAAGGTAATAATAATAATAATATATCATGGCATATGGTTGCAATCCAGATCATAGCTTACAGATCGCATCGGGTTGCTGTCCAGAATAATATACCCAATGTTGGATCTCTGCTAAAGCTTAATTTAATTCTTATTACTTGAAAGCCCAATTCTTCACCGAATTAAATGTTCATTTTGCTCCAGAATCCAAGCTCATTCCAAAGCACAAGCTGCTACCAGTTTAGTTTAGTTTAATTATACTCACAGAGAAGTTTAACCAAAGGTCTCCCCAAGAGCTTATTAATTCTTAGTGAGCTTATTTAATTCTTACTTCAACTAGCTTCCCACAGCTGGCGCTCACATCTCGCACCAACTTCCCATCCCAAATCCCATGCCGGTTCTGGACCACGCAAAGATACATCCAGAGCCTTAAGTCACATCCCCAAATCCCATGCCAGCTCTGGGCTATATCCCATGCCATTTCTGCACCACCTTCAGATCCCATGCCGGTTCTGCGCCACCCTATCCAAGAAACATACATCCAGAGCTTTAAGTCACACTTCAAATCCCATGCCAGCTCTGGACCAAATCAACACCGAAATTCAACTAGCTTCCCAGAGGTGGCACTCAACAACACAGCATTCAGTCACACCCCAAATCCCACGCTGGTCCCACACCAAATCCCATGCCCACTCTGGGCCACCCCATCCAAGACACACACCCAAAACACCTCACACACCTACATGCAGAGCTTTCACCCATCTCCACCCACCAACTCCAAGCCACCCCATCCCAGACACCCAACTTCCATAAACAGCTTTCAAACCACCTTACCCAAGACACAAACCCAAAACACCTCGTACACCTACATAAAGAGCTTTCACCCATCTCCACACACCAACTCTAAGCCACCTTATCCAAGACACAAACCTAAAACACCTCGTACACGTACATGAAGAGCCTTCAGACCCCCCCAAATCCTATGCCGGTACCTGAGAGGTGGCCCCGTACCGGCATAGCTCTACTACTGTGCGATGAAAACGTTCCACTAAACCGCTTGACTGAGAATGGTGGGTAGCCGTCCTGAACTTACGTGCACCTATGAAGTTGGTAAACGCCTTGAACAACTGTGACTCAAACTGGGAGCCTTGATCAGTTGTTATTTTTACTGGAGTGCCATAGTGACTTATCCAATGGTCAAATACGGCTGTGACGACTGTTTCCGCTGTCATGTCCTTCAGAGGTACTACTACCGGCCACCTGGTAAAGCGATCGATGATGGTTAAGCAATATTGATAGTTGTTTATCCTGGGCAAAACTATTAAATCTAAGTGGATGTGGCTGAATCTGGAATCGGGTACTTCAATGTGGTTAGGCATTAACCTGTTATGCCGTTGTATTTTCGATTTTTGGCATGGAATGCATTCACGAACCCAAGCAGTTGCATCTTTGTTTATTCCAGGCCAAATGAACTTTTTTCTTAGTTCTAGTGAGGTGACTTTTTGACTAGGATGTGAGAGATTGTGGATGACATCAAAAGCAGTTCTCCGTAGTAATTTAGGTAGGTATGGTCGGATGATTCCGAGTGAAATGTTACAGAAAAGTTTGATGATCGGGGAAACTTCTTGTTCTTCAAGTTGTAGCGAGGAACCATTTTGAATCAAGTCCGTGAGTTATTCGTCATCCTGTTGAGCTTGTAGAATTGTTTCAGGATCAAGTATTGTTGGCATGGTGCGTTGATGCGCGAGAGTGCGTCGGCGACTACGTTGTTATTTCCTTTTACGTGGACTATGTCGGTCGTAAATTGAGAAATGTAATCGAGTTGTCTGAGCTGTCTCTCAGAAGCATTGGTTAGCTTTTGCGTAAAAGCATGTGTTATAGGTTTGTGATCTGTTTTCACAATGAAATGCCGACATTCCAAATGATGACGAAAATACTTTATGGAGGCAAAAATAGCAAGAAGCTCACGATCGTAGGTGCTGTACCGTTTTTCCGTTTCACTTAGTTTTCTTGAAAAGAATCCAATTGGCTTAACGATGTCATTTTCTGTTTGCTCGAGGGCTGCTCCAATGCAGGTAGTTGTGGCGTCAGTTGTTAGAACTAGTTTTGAGTTCGGAGAAGGAAATGATGTTTGTGTAGCATCAGCAAGAGCTTGTCTGAGTGTGCGAAAGATGGGCCATTTTAGGGATGGACTGTCTGTAATAATTGACCATGCCCAAGAAACGTCTGAGCTCGTGAACAGTTCGCGGTTTGGGGTACTCGGTGATCTTGAAGAGTCTATCAGCGGTTGGAGAAAACCCGGTTGAGTTGATTGTGTAACCCAGAAAATCAATTTCTTTCTGGACAAAATGGCACTTGCTGACATTGATGGAGAGACCGTGCTCTTGGAGCCTCTTAAAAACTTGACGAAGATGCTCATTATGTTTTGCTGGGTTCTCTGACATGACTAGGATGTCGTCAATGTATACGAAGACGAAATCCAAACCACGGAAAACTGCATCAATGTACCTTTGGAAAGTTTGTGTGGCGTTCTTGAGCCCAAACGGCATAACCAAATACTCATATAGTCCCCAAGGAGTGGTGATGGCTGTCTTTTTAATGTCCTCTTCATGCATAGGTATTTGATAGTAGCCTCTTTCCAAATCCAAAGTTGAGAACACTGATTTTCCGTGAAGGAGTGGAAATAAGCTCTGAATTAAAGGTGGTGGATACTTGTCAGGCTGAGTAATCGCGTTGAGTTTTTGGTAATCGCCACACAATCTCCAACCAGAGTCCTTTTTAGGTACCACATGGATTGGACTGGCCCAAGGGCTGCTTGACTGTCTGATGATTCCTTTGTCGAGGCAGTGTTGCATTTCGGACTTGGCAGCAGCAGCTTTGGCACCAGCGAGTTTTCTGCATTTGGCGAAGACTGGATGGCCATTGGTGATGATCCTGTGGGCATAATCCTTTTTCTTGAAAGCTGAGGAGAGGTTTGAAGTTGTTATCTCGATGAACTCTTTTAGAAGATCTGCGCAAGCTATTCCTGAATGTATTGTGGATATAGTGAGATTGGAGGTTTTAATGACCGTGCCTCTTGAAGTGAAGAGGTCGTGGAGTCTAGTATTTGCTCATTCTTGAGGTCTACCAGTAGTCCAAAATGTTTGAGGAAATCGGCCCCTATGAAGGGCATTGAGACCTCTGCTACGACGAAAGGCCATGCAAGGTTTTTGAGAAGTTTTAAATCTGGCGAGATTATTTGGATTCCATACGTGTGGATTTGTGATGAATTTGCGGCATAGAGAACTAGATTGGTTTGTGGATGACCACCGCGGAATTTATATGCAGGGAGTACGGAGATAGCAGATCCAGAATCAATCAGAAATTTCAGGTTCGTAGTTCTGTCATGTAAATCAGTACCGGCTTTAGGGGTGGGCGAACCCGGGCGATCGCCCGAGGGCGCCATGTCCTAGGGGCGCCGCCGCGATCCAATAATGTGTTAATTCATTCCCGTGAAGGTAGCTCAGAGCCTTCAAATAATTACCAAAAAGGAAAAAGCTCTCAAGACCAACAATAGTTCGGGATGTTTCAACTTCAGGAACCCAACAATCAGGCTCCACGGGTAACAGGACAATGAGCGAAGTACTGAAGGACCACGTTCTAGTGGCACTAACCTATGCCAATTCTAGTAGCAGCACACTCCCGGACCTTCTCCGACATCAAGACCAAAATATCAGGGATATTCAGGGAGTTCGTGATGAGGTAAGAGTCGTCAGAAGTGCCGCTGCTCCCTTTTGACTCCGGGGAGAGATATAACCAAAAGGGAGGGATGAAAGGGGAGAGATATTACCAAAATACCAAGGGCGAGGATCTGGCTCCCAAAAATGGAAGCAAAGCCAGACAAATTGCTGAGTAGCTTCAACGCCACAACTGGGACATCCCTATGGACAACTTAAATTTACTCAATGCCGGGCAACCCCAAAGAAATAGTAAAACACCGGTACTGCTACTCAACGACGAGTGCATAGAGTGGCTCGGAAGAGTTGATTATAAACTCCATTTTGGCCTAAGATAGGCATGGTTAAAGGTTTTCAAAACGGCTTCATCTAACGAAGAGGCTGACTCCGATAAAGAGCTCTGTGAGCGCTTAGATGAACGAGCAGTCATCATGGTTGAGAGGAAATTGGCATCTATAGGCTCAGAAGCAGCGGTTGACAATGTAGAATAAACATGGCAGCAGGCGACCTGTATCATCCTCCAATCAGGTAAGTAGTGGTAGGTTGAAAACAGTATAGAAGAAATTTCTCCTCTTCGCTCTGAGAAACCTACACGACCCGCGCGATTTTAGCCCCTTTCCGCCCTCCATGGACAGATTCGAGAAAATGGATTTCATGCCGCTGTCACAAAGGAGGGAAGTGCTTATTTCGTGCTTGTTCGTGTCCGATAGAATCAAGTTCGATGCCATAGGCATATACAAATGTTTAAGGAATACCCTCATCGGACAGAATATGCAAAGAACGAGTCCGTCAACAAATGTTGTATATGCTTCTCACCCAACAAAAAAAATCCTTTAAACAAAAAATTCTATACACGCCTCTCACAAAAAGCACATTCAACAATATATTAGGTGCATATTCTTTTTTAGTTCAAATTTGCCGTCGTATGCCCGTGTGAATAGCTCAGTTCTCGGCCATTAAAACCTTACGTTTAGCCGTCCCAAACCCTTATGTACTCCCAAGTGGCCAGTGTTTGGTCGTTGTTATGCCAGCTTTTATTTTTACTCGGGTTATTGTATAATTTGTGCATAGGTAATCTACCGAAAAGAAATGTCTAAAAAGTTAAGGGCGCATAAAAATATCTCGCCCGGGGCGCCAAAATACCTAAAGCCGGCTCTGATGTAAATGAAGGCGAGGCTCTTTAGTCATTGAATAGAAAATGGTGCTGTCACACAGGGCCCCTACTGTGGACAGCGAGTGTTGTTTCCCTGAGGAGGCTGGTTGAAAGAGCACGGTGTGGTAAAACGTCGGGCGTCATGACCAAATCTTTTGTGGTAGAAACAGGAACCTTCTGGTGCTGGCGAGCGGGTTGCACTTCTGTTATTGGAAGATGATCCACGGCTCCCCTGAACCCAGTCTAACCCAAAAGCTCTGGCACTTCTGATTTTATTGCGGCAACACTTAAATTAAACTTTCAGAAACTCAAAAAAACTAACAAGAAAAACATGTGTCGAGCTATTTTCGATTGCGAGCGTTTGGTCGAAAAAGAAAAGAAGCCCGTTAATTCTCTTGTTTATTTCTTTGTTTTATGAAGAACGCAATTCTTTGTTATATATTTGAAATTGGTGTAGTATGTATTTACACTTCATAAGTTAATGTAAGCTTAAAATTTTTGTTCATATTTTGTAAAAAATAATTGCTAAGGGGTCGTCCATTAATTACATGAGGCGTTTTGGGCCAGGGGTCGAGCTGCATCTCACTCAATCTCACGTAATTCAAGTGCAAAAATATTCATGGCCTCAACGAAAACTTCAAGGAGCTCCAGACTCACGCCGTGAACCCACGCGAAAAAGCGCGAACACGTATGCGGATGGTTTTCTCGCCTAGCTCGCGCCTTGCTTTCCTTTTCAAGGGGATATGGCGTGAATTTGTGCCGTGAATTCACGGCTTGAGAGTGAATAGAAGTATAGATCTTCAGGCACGAACTGACGATAAATGCCCAAACACATAAAGATTTTTGTCAGTTTTCTTGGACTGCAGGCCCCATACAGTTGGCGGTGCACGTGTGGTAATACTTGGCCTCAAGGCGAAAACCTTCAGGCGGCCGGCGGCCTATGTGTAAACGGAAGCCTTAAGATATGACTAAATCCTACACAAACTCCAGAAAGTAGCATAGTAGTAGATTGCTAAGCCGCCAACGGCCAGCTAAACACGCGACTCCGCGAATACTGCAGTGTACGAACCAAGTAGAACTGAATCATGAAAAGGCCTTTAGAATATAGAAATACAGGAAGGCATACGCCAAATTTTAGCGTAATGAAATTCTTGTCGAGTGAGTGATAACGTTCTAGTAGTTGTGTGTCCATTACAAGCGGAAAAGAGAGTGGAACAGGGGATAGGTAAGAAGGAGTTAGTCAGGAGTAGTAAAACCTATGAGGTGCGCCAGCGAGGGAGACCCAACCTACGCTGGAAGGACGTTGTAAACTAGGACGCTCAGAGCGTAAAGATGTCAAACTGCTTGACATCGCCGCAGAATCGGGGCCGGTGCAGAGAACAGTTGCGAGACGCCAGGACCGGATCCTGGCTGTAGAGCCGTTAAAGAAAGAAGAAAAAGACGAAGAAGTCTAAATTATCAGTTAATCTCAAATAAAATCTTGCACACGACCAGCCCGATTTCCTGTGGTTATGTAAATACTAGAGACTTTTTAAAATTTGAAAAACCTCACTAGTGATTAGATGAGGGAGGGAGTCGAGCTGTCGATAAATTGCAAAAATCACCTAACGTTTTTTTTTTTGGCGAAAAAACGCTCGCAATCGAAAATAGCTCGACACATGTTTTTCTTGTTAGTTTTTTTGAGTTTCTGAAAGTTTAATTTAAGTGTTGCCGCAATAAAATCAGAAGTGCCAGAGCTTTTGGGTTAGACTGGGTTCAGGGGAGCCGTGGATCTAGATCGTTTTGCCTGTGATTTCAGGGACTTGATTTCATGAAGTAAGTCTGTGAGTGTCTTCTCGATATAGTCAACTCTGATTCGCATGCTTGCGATTTCCTGAGCCAAAGAATCGCGGGCGCTGCTTGGGGATGTTGCCATAATGGCGTTGTTTCCTGACAAGCTCTGATACACGAGGTCTGCTTTCTTAGCCAGCTCGTTGAGATCGGCTTCATCTGCTATTGCTAAAAGTGGTGGTATGGCTGGTGGTAGTTTTTCAGTCCACAGTTCCCGTATAGCAGTGTCAGTGAGATTCTGCGCTGCCATATCTTTCATCTCACGCAGAAGTTGCGATGGCTTTTTAGAACCTATGGGTAAGCCTCTGAGTAGTTCCCTTAACTTCTGTTTCTCTGGCATGCCTACACGCTCAGTTAGCACCGATTTCAAATGCTGGTATTTGGCTTGGGCTGGAGGTTGACGAAGTATATCTGTAATCTGCTGGGTCGTCGGCCCATCTAAAGCCCTTAGGACTGAGTAGTATTTAGTGTCATCATCTATGATCTTGGAAGCGGAGAATTCTGTCTCTACACGAATAAACCAGAGATCCAGATGTTGCTTGTCATAGGGTGGCAGATTAGGTCGATGACTCATGAGCAACGTCTCTAATTTGTCTTCCATGCAGCGAATTTGCCCTTCCATTTTAGTTTTTTGCTGATTCTCCTCTTGTTTTGTTTGTTGGCGAGTTTTTCTTTGTGATCGTTCACAGGATGCGGAATCAGACTTCTGCTCAGTGTCGCTGTCTAACATGACCGTGTTCAAGCGCGAATTGCTTTGATGATTCCGTGGATGCGGTAAATAACACGACTGGAATTGGGTACTGATTCGTTTGAAGATTAATTTTTTGTTAAAAGAAAATGTGTAATTAAATGAGATATATTATATTTCAAAATATACAAATCTCGTTTGTTTGTCTCTTTTCTGTAGCAAACCTTCGCCTTGGCGTGTGACTGGTTGTGGGTATGATCTGCGGAGCGTTATTTAATGAAAAAGTTTTTTGTTCACTATCTCGTGGGGCAACGCCACGGGCTCACCATTTTGTGGGCTTCTTAAAGTCTAGACGCACACAAATTTCTTGAAATGTTGCCCCAAAAGTATCTAATAAAAACCACGTACCGATATTGAACACTTTATTTATTAAATCAATTACGAAAACATAAAAAACATAAATGACGCTTTAAAAAACTAACAATATTGAAAGAGGAAGAAAAATGAAAGTGATTATAGTGAACTGTAAGAATTGTTCTAGTAATTAAATTGTGTTTTGGTTTGTGATAAATAAATTATTGTGTGGATAATTAAAAAGTGTATTCCTTAATTAATCCTACGAATCCGTTAAGCCGTAAAAACGTAACAATATCAAGTTAAGATTGAAGTTCCTAAAACTTAGAATTTATCCTTTTGATAATGGGGGGTATAAAATAAACTACTGCACAATTTGCTAGTTCATAGTAAATTCGTTTTTTGAAGAGTTCAATATATATATATATATATTAGGGTGGCCCTTATTTTCAAAAAGTCGGAAATTTCCACATGCTAACCCCTAGAATGGTGCTCTATACCGAAAAAAAAATCCTCTAAAAATTTCAGCTGAATTGGTTAAGTCTTACCCGTGCCGAAAACGGGGTAAAACTTGGTAGTTTATATGGAAATTTTTATTAATCAACATTTTTGATTTGCTTCAAATTTTTTTTATGCAGTCCCTAAACAAAATAAGCGGACCCGTATTTTTTCTTTTTTAATTTTGGTCAGTATTTTAACAAAAAAAGGGGGGTTAAGTTTACGTCATTCGCCGATTATGCCCTTTTCCAAATCGTTATTGCTCCGGTTCTATTCATTGTATCGAGTTAAATGAAATATCATTTTAAAGGTAATGAAGAGGTCTTTATTTATATATTTATAGTTGTGAAAAATTTTTCAACTTAGTATTTGTTATTAACAATTAAAAATTTTAAAAACCGTCTACTATGCGTACGCGTTTTTTTAAATTTAAAAAAATACTATCGTATTCCCCGGAAAATTTCCTACAAAAAACATATTTTTCCAGAGTGGTAGGTCAACTTAGTATTTGTTATTAACAAATAATATTGTATTTATTATTAACAAATAATATAGTATTTCTTATTAGCAAATACTATCATATTCCCATAGAGAGGCCCTTATTTGTACTAGCGATTATTTTTGTAACATTTTTGGTGGTGCTAACCCCTAGAATGGTGGTGAAAAAAAATGGTATAGAAATTTAGAAACCTATAAAAATTTCAGCTGAAATGATACAGTTTTACCCGTGCCGCGGAATTTTTTCCAAAACACCAGTGTTTCTCGAATCGCTAAACGTGCACTATCTTGTAACTTTAATTTTACTTCACGCAAATTAAAAAAAAAAGCGAACGCATAGTAGACAGTTGTTAAAATTTTTAATTGTTAATAACAAATACTAAGTTGAAAAATTTTTCACAACTATAAATATATAAATAAAGACCTCTTCATTACCTTTAAAATGATATTTCATTTAACTCGATACGATGAATAGAACCGGAGCAATAACGATTTGGAAAAGAGCATAATCGGCGAATGACGTAAACTTAACCCCCCTTATTTTTTAAAATACTGACCAAAATTAAAAAAGAAAAAATACGGGTCCGCTTATTTTGTTTAGGGACTGCATAAAAAAAATTTGAAGCAAATCAAAAATGTTGATTAATAAAAATTTCCATATAAACTACCAAATTTTACCCCGTTTTCGGCACGGGTAAGACTTAACCAATTCAGCTGAAATTTTTAGAGGATTTTTTTTCGGTATAGAGCACCATTCTAGGGGTTAGCATGTGGAAATTTCCGACTTTTTGAAAATAAGGGCCACCCTAATATATATATATATATATATATATATATATATATATATATATATATATATATATATATATATATATATATATATATATATATATGGGTAGAAATTCCTCAAATCGATCAGTAAAAATAAATGTTTTTTTAATCTTATTGCAAATATATTCATTCGAAAGCGTGTCGCAGCAGGAGCATTTTCACCAAGTATCAATGAAAAATATTAACAATTGCCATACTTATTAACAAATGAAATTTTATGTATTTTTTTTTTTTCAAAATGCAATATCTTTCAACCTGATCGATCGATTTTCATCAAGTTGGTCTTATTTGAAAGGTAATGAGTTGTACTTTAATTATTTGAATTAAAAGACGAAAAATTTTGTCTAGATGAATTTTTGATATAGTTTTTGGAAACTGTTAAAATTAATATCAAATGTCAAATCATTCAGTTTGAAATTTTTTGGTAGAGGTTTACATATCACCCTGTATTTTTGTAACCCTGTAAGGAATTTTCTTGCATAAGGCCTCAATCTACGCAGAATACTCTCGTCTATATGAAACGGTAAAACTGAAGGCTCCCACCTACCAACTTCCAGAGTTATGTGTCGTCAAAGTCAAAATTTTGTTTTTTTCTTTACTAAAATTTCAACTTCAACCACCTTTTTCTCCAAAAAAAAGTAGCTAATTGATATTTTTTTAGTACAAAATTGGAAAGCTTGGACAATTTCCTATGAATATTGTTCACAACTTTTATGCTACGCCCTATAGTTTTGAAGCTATAAGCAATTTTAATGTTAAAAATGGCTCTATTTTGTACTTTTTCAGTTCCTTACAACCTGAGGTTATGTCTAAAAGTACCAAATAAGGCCATTTTTAGCATTAAAATTGCTTATATAGTAATGATTCAATTTAATGACAATTTTACATTTGTCAAACAATAGGTAGGCCATGAAGTTATTGAATCTAAAATGAAGCGAAAATTCCTAAAATCAGCATTTTTTTGGATTTTGCAGCTGTTTTTTTGGTTAAAGGTATAAAAAATAGCGTACGACCTATTCTCAGACCTACCAAATATACACAAAAAATTTCATGCAAATTGTTCAACCCGTTTCGGAGGAGTACGGTAACAAACACTGTGACACGAGATTTTTATATATATATATACAGGGTGTCCCACATAAACTTACAAAGCGGCCGGCTGTGGATAGGTCTTGGATAGACGAACAAAAAATCGTATGGGTGGGGGGGAAATCGTAACGGTTTAGCCGCTAGGGCGTTTTGAAGTTTTTTTGCTAGAGTTTTACATATTATCACCCTGTATTTTTGTAACCGTGTAACCCATTTTCATGATTATGGTACCGGTGTACGCAGAATTCGCCCACCTATCTACGACGGTAAAAATAATGGTCCTATCTTTTGGAGTTATGAGTCGCCAAAGTCAAAATTTTGTATTTTTTGGAGAAAAAGGTGGTTTTAGTTGAAATTTTAGTGAAAAAATAACAAAATTTTGAGTTTGGCGACTCATAACTCCAAAAGTTTATAAGATAGGACCATTATTTTTACCGTCGTAGATAGGTGGGGGAATTCTGCGTACACCGGTACCATAATCATGAAAATGGGTTACACGGTTACAAAAATACAGGGTGATATGTAAAACTCTAGCAAAAAAACTTCAAAACGCCCTGGCGGCTAAACCGTTACGATTTCCCCCCCACCCATACGATTTTTTGTTCGTCTATCCAAGAGCTATCCACAGCCGGCCGCTTTGTAAGTTTATGTGGGACACCCTGTATATATATATTATATATATATATATATATATATATATATATATATATATATATATATATATATATATATATATATATATACGACCCTGATGCAAAGGAATTGGCTCAAAGCAAAATTTCAGAGAGGTGTAAATCAGGGGCGGTTCGTAAGGTTCAGGATAAGGAAAGCAATGCCCAAAGCGAGCTTTATTAACTAAAAATAATATAGTGGAGTCAAATAAACAAACATATGAAATTGTTTCCAATCTAAAAAAAAAATGTTTGGAACGTGTTAGCTACATCGAATACTATACGAAATGGACATTTTTTACCTCTAGCAACCGCCGCTATGTAAGTTATCAGCCATTTTGTGAAAATTTCATCATTTTGGTCGATCTTTCTAAATATAGATGCATATATCTCGGAATGTGTAGGTCCGCAAAATGCAAAAAATAGAGGCTGTTCCTTATGATTTTGGCTATCAGCGGTTACAATATTAAATTTTTATCTGTACACCTAACGTCAAAAAAAAAAACTTAAAAAACTGCTAAATTTTAGCTTCTTCGGATATTTTCAGTCAACATATACATACAATAACTGGTTACAATTTCAGGTCAAAATATCTTATTCAAGTCCCAAAAATTGACTTCAAATTTGAAAATTAATTGTTCTTTAATTTTTGTGCATCGCATGAGGTTTTTCCTTTTTTTAATATGCAGTTTTTTTATGATGTGGACAAGAAAATTTTTTAAACTTAAAAAAAAGTGAAAAAATCTAATTGAAAGTCGTGAATTTTTGCATTTTGTCGAAATAGTTTCACTGCTAGCGGGCGTTTTGCGGCTTTTTTAAATTCTGTTGAAAATTAAAGCGTCCAAAGAAAAGCTGTTAAACTATAATAAGCCAAAATCTAAAAAAGATAGTAACAATAAAACCCTATTGTAACTTTCGCCTACTATCATTACATTCTTCTTGCAAAAAAAAAAAACACTTCAGGCAACCCGTACTGAAAAATGCTTTTCATTAAAATATTCTCTACCCTTTAAATCATCATTAAAGAGAATCATAAAAATATAGTGGAAGCTGCAAAGTTATCAGCTTATATTCAGTAAACACCTCCTGCCACCCTACTAGAATAAATAATAGATAAAGAGAACCTTACCGATCCTTGATCTCTTTTTTCTTGACTCAATCTACAAACGAAAACTCCAATTTTTAGAAGAGTCAAAAGCAAAAATACAAAGCAAAATTTTAAGAGAATATTTAATATTGCTCGAAGCCAGAACAGAAACCCAGAAAACAAAGAGAATATGGTGGATATAGAAAATTTCTCTATCTACGACTTCTCAATTCTTGCTGTTCGGTTCCGAAGAAGCTGCGTTTAGCTCAGCTTCTGAGGTTACTGTATTAACGCAAACCTTTGCGTGAGTGTAGGTCCAATTAGATTGAATGTGTTGGAGTTTCCACGTTGATTTTCTGTGGCAAAGAAGCTGGTGATATTATAGCTTCCTCATGTTGTGTAAGGTCTCGGCCACGATAAGAGCGGCGCCAGGAAAATTTGAATAAGCGGAGAGAGGCACTTTAGTATTGTCACTCGGCCGCTCGCTGCTCATATCATGTTCGAGGTCTAATACAGCAATGGGAAGCTGTAAGATCTCCAGCTTTAGTGTTTCCAGAGGGGGAAATATGTTTATATTTTTGTGATTAATCTTGATATAAAGTTAATTTTATTATTATTTATATGAATTTATTTTTATGAAGTTGCCTATTTGGTCAAGGGAAGCAGTGCTTCCTTTGCTTCCAAAGAGGAACCGGCACTGGTGTAAATATAAAATGCAAATTGAAATTAAAACAGTTTTTAGTTTGACAAAATGTTATTTTTTTATTGAAATTCAATGTTTTTTACATAATAGAAAAACAAAAGAAAAGTTCATCAATAACGGGAAATTTATAAAATAAGTTGCTCCATTTTTTTCCACCGATTCAGAGCAATTGGATCAAATCATATTTATAACGTAAAATAAGATCACCATTGAGTGACATCGCCTTTATTTTTAATAACCGCTGCAACTCTTCTGGGCATTGTATCCACAAGCTTTTGGCACTCTTATGGCTTAAAATTATTCCCAATATCCTGCAATTTTTGCCGTAGTTCACCAATTGTCCTGGCAGGTCTGGAACGCAATTGTTTTTTCATCAAATTCCACAATGTCTCGATTGGTGACAGATCTGGGCTACTGGAAGTCCAAGGAAGTAGTGGAACGTTATTTTCCGTTAACGATGCCTTCACTTTTTGGCTGTGTGGCAAGGGGCGCCATCTTGCTGGAAAATAATGTCGGTACTTGATGATTGATGTGCATCAATGGATGGTAAAAGGTGGTATTCCAGGATACCAATATATTTTTCGGCATTGACAACACCTTCAACGAAATGGAGGCTGCCGACTCCTGCCGCCGACATGCATCCCCATACCATCAATGATGCAGGATGTTTCACTTTCTTAATAAGGCAATCCTTTTGGTAGGCTTCTTTTCTGGTTCGTAGAACTCTAGCTCGACTATCTCCAGGTGTGAGTTCGAAACGAGACTCATCGCTCCACATAATTGAGTTCCATTGCCTTGGAACCCAGGATTTACGCTCCTTTGCCCATTTAAGTCGATTTTGTTTTTGTTTAGTGGTCAACAGTGGTTTTTGTTTTGCCTAAAAAGTTAAATTTTCAGTCAGATTCCAGCAAACAATAACTTGGAACGTGAATTAAATTTATGTTTACCTTATAGAATCCGAAGCCCATCTTTTTTAAGGCTCTGTTACACGTTGATCGGGATATATATATATATATATATATATATATATATATATATATATATATATATATATATATATATATATATATATATATATTTTGATCTCATCTAAGTCTCTACACTCGATCACCACCGTATTTGTGCTGGCTCTCACCTCAGCCACCCCGCTTATCGATGCTTTTACCTTCTGCTCTAAGTCTCCGGTCTTAGCATCTCCCCTCTTTAGCTCAAGCAGGAGGTCGCCCTTTTGCGTTCTCCTGACCCTTTTTACGCTACTTCCGACCTCTGCGAGGGAGGAATCTGTCCTCACCTTGCGAAGGATCTCCGCGTAAGTCGTTTCCCCTTTGGTCGTGATGATAATGGCATCCGACCTGGTCTTTTGTTTCAGCTTGCTTCCCTCTTTCAACCTTCTTTTCTTCAATTTTCTCTTTTTGCGCTCCACCGTCGTCCAGGCAGAACCTTCCGGGTTCCTGCTCTCGTTT